>CM068580.1:36619584-36859584 GCA_035048485.1 Pteria penguin | reverse complement strand
TGAATTTCCTATCTAAACGAGAAATTTCCGAAACACGTTTAGGAGCCGCAAGAGCTAAAAGAATAGCTAATTTCCTACTAAGTAGTTTTAAAGATAGATTTTCATTATCGGGAAGATCTTTAAAATAATTCAAAACCTTATTTATGTCCCATGATTCAGAATGTTTAGGGACAGGTGGAGTGTCTAAGAGAATTGCCTTCATGAGCTATTTAACTAGAGGTAGATTGCCTATCGCAATACCCTCAATATTAGGCAAGACAGAAGAAATAGCTGATCGATGGACGTTGATCGTCCTATATTGAAAATTGTTTGAGTGCATCCAGGTTAAAAACTCTAGTACAGAGGCCAGAGGTGCTGAAAAAGGATAAATTTCCCGTTGTATACACCAGCTATGCCACTTCTTCCAGGCACTATCATAAGCTGATTTTGTACCTGGACGCCAGACGCGGAGGAGAAGTTGTTTAACTTCCTCCGATAATCCTCTTGTAGAATAGGATCGCCTGAGACCTTCCACCCTGCTAATTGTAACGTTTTGTTCATTATGAGAGGGTGAGTGTCGCCTTTCGGAGATATTAGAGTTTTCAGATTCATTGGCAATAGAACCGGCGTTTCTATTAACATGTGAAGTATCAAAGGAGACCATGGCTGAATTTGCCATGTCGGGGTTACAATAACTATTTGACATTTTTCCTCCCTCACTTTCATAAGACATTGACCTATTAGGCAAAACGGGGGAAAAGCGTAAGCTAGACCCTGAGCCCAAGGCTGGACTAGAGCATCGGTAGCTTCCGCGTACGGGTCTGGTTTCCAACTGAAATACCTGCTCATCTGAGCATTTGTTCTGTCCGCGAATAGATCTATCGAGAAATTGTAGACTTGTGAAAAAACACCGATTTAGTTGCCAACTGCTTGAATCGGTAAAATTTCGACTTTGCCAATCGGCATTTGTATTCAAGTGCCCTGGGAGATATTCCGCTGTTAGTGTTATCGCCCTTAGACTAGCCCAGTCCCATAGATGACTTGCAAGATCTAACAAAATAGGAGACCTTGTAACCCACCCACCCCCCATTTTGTTTATGTACGCTGCTACTGTTTTGTTGTCCGTTTGCAACAATACATGTTTGTTTTGTATTGATTTTGTGAAACTTTTCAGAGCCATCAACGCCGCTTTTAATTTTAATACGTTTATGTGGAGACTTTTCTCCTCTGGGAGCCACATGCCCCCTATTTTTGAATTTTGACAAGTCGCACCCCACCCAGCTTGACTCGCATCGGATTGGATAGTTAAATGGGGATCGGGCTTTATCAAAGCTTTGCCGTTCCACGACTGAAGTTTTGTTTCCCACCATTCTAATTCTATTTTGGACTCTTGATCGAGTAAAATTTTGTGATCGTAATGACCCCCTTCGAATAAGGCTCTTGTTCTTAGCATTTGAAGGCTTCTGTAATGTAGGGGTGCAGGGAAAACTGCTTGATTTGTCGATGTTAGACGGCTAATTAACTGAGCTAATTCTCGCACTGAAACCGTTTGACTGTTTAACAATTCTCGACACTGATTTCGAATTTTCAATACTTTTTCCGTCGGGAGAGCTAATGTCATTGTAATCAAATTCACTCTGAAACCTAGAAATTCTATGTTTTGTTGAGGGGTAAAAAGAGACTTTTTCATGTTTATTATGAACCCCAATTTCCTCAAGAGGTACACAGCTGTCGAGAGATCTGATTGAATTCCCTCTAGTGACTGATTCATTAGGAGTATACCGTCTAGATATACTACAAGACGAATTCCCAGACGACGCAGCACCGTCATAGGGACTTTCTTGAGCTTCGTAAATAATCTTGGAGCTAAAGCAATTCCGAAAGGGAGGGAGCAAAACTGCATTACTTTCTCTTGCCATTGAAACTTTAGATATTTTCAGAATTTTTCCGCAATTGGAACTGTTAAGTAAGCATCTTTTAGATCTATCTTTACCATCCAATCTTTTTCTAACAAGATATCTTTTAGTAATTGGATTCCCTCCATTTTGAAATGCTCGTAGGGGAGAAATTGATTGAGTTTCTTTAGATTGAACACCGGTCTGAGTTCTCCCCCCCCCCCCTTTTTTTTTTTTTTTTGGTACCAAAAATATGTTGCTGTAAAAAGAGTCCTGTGTATGTATTGAATCCAGAACCGCATTTTTCTCTATCAGAGCTTTATTTCTAGATCTATCAAACTTTGATCTTTTACATTGAACTTTGGTTGAATGGGAATTTGTTTTTTGAAAAGGAATCTTTAGAAAATTTAACGTTATTCCGCTGACAGACGCTATCACCCAAGGATCCTGACTTATAAATTTCCAGTTTTCTAAAAAAAAAAAATGCCGAATTCGGCCACCAACTAGAATATTCGTTGTGTTTTGATTCCATAGACTGCGCGGGAAACTGAATTTGGAAAGACTCAGATTAATATTTAATTGATTTTGACAAACATTGTCTTGACTCACCTGACTTTTTTTGGTAGGTGATTTCTTGGATTGAGGTCTGTTTGTCGAGCCTCTGCTCTGATAGCTGTGCCTCTGGTTCCGATAGGGCCTCCTGTACTAGCTTGATTGGCCTCTCATCGGACCCCCATACTGGAGGCTTGATGGGGGTCCACCTTGAAAAAACTGGTTAGATCTATGATTAACCTGTTTATAGGTCTGAGATTTTTTTGTGATTGTCACTTGACAGGAGTTCTTTTAGTTCTTTGTTATTCTTATTTTCCTTAGCAACTTCTTTCAAAAACCTATGCCCAAACAAATTTCCATAGCTTTTGCTAAGAGCTTTTGTTATCTTCTTATTAGAAAAAAGATCGATCACTTCAGGCATAGATGTTGCTAGTATAGATTTCCTTCTATCAGTATTGTAAAGGAAATGGGCGTTGCCCAATAAAACAATAGCTTTCCGATCAAGTTCAATGACATCACTCGGATTCATGCCATGGCCCGATTTATTAATTCTCTCTGCCTCTGTCCATAAGAAAGATAGGGACCTAAGGGATCTAAAATGCGCATTTGTGTATTAATTTTCCCTTTTTCTAATTTTCCATTCCATTTTTAACCCTTAAGAAAACTTTTCTTGAAAAAGCGATCTAAAACTTAAACCTTTAAGTTTTTTAGATTTAGGAATAGGCAAATTATTTGAAACATTATGCCTCAATTTTTTTACTAATTCCTACTGATGCATATTTGGCAACAAAGCGCACGATCTTTTTGGGAATGACATGTTTAGTTTTACCATCACTTACAGGTTTGAATATATCATCATCCTCATCAGAGGAACTTGAACTAGTGGACGAGGAGGAAGAAGAGCTACTCGAGCTCGAACTGCTAGTACTATTTTCTGAACTATTAGATCGTCTTCGTTTACGAACCCGTTTCTCACCTGCACGTTTACGCTTCGCTGATCGACCTCGTGTTTCACCTGTACATGTGTTTCCTGTAGACCACTGCCTACGTAAATCATCTTCCATATTATCAATAATTGAAACATTATCATTAAATGGAGAGTCCACAGACTCAACTACCTTCTCAGTTCCCTCCGCCTCTGCAGACAAACCATCATCCTTATCATCATATTGATGTACATCCCTCCGCTCATCTGTAGACGCGGTGCGCTGTCCCGGTTTCGGGCTGTTAAATTGTGCACTAGCCATTCGAACACTTTCGAGCTGAATTGAAAGTCAGCATGTATTCAGTCAGTACAAGGTATATAGTTACCTGAAGCATGCGCAGTGTTAGGGGATATAGGGTTGTTTATTTTTGTTTAAAGAGCTGGATTTTAAATTGAATTGAAGGTAAATGCATTATTATATCTAACGAAATTGTGGAAATATAATTGGAATTACAAAGACTAAAATGCTTTATTATTAAGGTTTGATGAGCGATTCCATGGCAACAAGATGTCAAAACATGGCTTATTTGACAGTCTCGAAAAAGGGCAAAAAGACCTTGTTACCATGGCAACCAAAATTTAATGTCCCAAAAACTTCATTTTCGCCACTTATCCATTAATTTTACCAATTATAGAGAAGATTTGATATGTAGTAGCCAGCTGATTTTGATTTTTACAAAGAATTTATAATAAGATGTCAAAGAAAAGTTCAATAAAACGGCAAATACGGAGAGACTTAGGACGATCACTTGACATGAAATTTTGTAAAACAACAGTTGACAGACCATATCTTACCAATAGTACTTACGTGAAAATAGTAAGTAGGCTAGGATATTTGATCATGTAGTGAAAGGCGAAACAAAACAATCGGGTGTCTAGTGATAATAATAATAAACATTTATATATTATATTATATGAAACCACACAAAACATCCAGCTGCACAATCATATCTTAAATGTACCTAATCAGAGCAAACCCATATATGATTGAGCAGCTGGATGCTTTCAAATCTAAAGTGACATCACATGAGCAACTGTGTTCTGTCTGTCTGGAAGCGAGCTGAGTGTTTTGATATGAAGTTTTATTTCATAAGACTATTCATCCTTAGAATTTCTGCAAAATTCCATAACTGTTATCATTTTCAAGTCAGTATACATTGTATATGTACTTGTATTAATAATTGGTATCCCTTTAAATGAATATGAAATGTAAATTTAATGTTATTGTAACATGAAAGGGTCTCATTAAATAAGGAAACATACATGCTTTTAAAACTCTGATTTCACAAATCCTAAAAAGCTCTAATTTAAGAAGTCAACGCAATAATATCTGTAAGTCATTGCATTTATTTGTGTACATCATATATGAATGTTACTTGGAACAAAAAGATTTCATTAAAAGTTTAGGCACAACAACAAAACAAATACATTACATGTAATACCAGGTCATGCTACTATACTGTGGCATAACATAATAGCTGTGGAGGATCACTCTTACATCCTGATGCCAACAATAGTAAATAAATAATATAATTGAAACAAAATGTTTAATAAGATAACAGACCCCTTTCATTATGACAAAATATACTTCATGGTTAAAAAAAAAAATTAATCTAAAATATATCAAAGTTTCTTAAAAATAGATACTCATGACATCTTTCAAGGTCTTTAAAACTAAATAAAAAGAAGTAAAAGATTTGTTGTTTGGGAATGGTCTATAGGGTACAGGAATGTACTGAATTGTAAAATAATAAGTTTTATGCATAGTTATACACAATGTACTTTAAAATCTTATGTTGATATACAGATAAACTAATGTTAATTTGGCACAAAAGTCGTCATTATCTAGTAAAACTCATTGTAATCTGTTAGTCATGAGATTAAACCTTTTATTCTTATCAATACTAAATTCTATTTAAAATTCAAACAGATAAACTACAAAAATATTTGAAAAAGAAGCGGTGTTTGTGAAACACTAATGCCCTCCATCCCCCCCCTTCCGTGGAACCAAAGTCCAAAAAGTTATTTTTAGTATGAAGGTCATTGTCAAGGTTATCAACCTTGGTGTCATTTGAAGGGGCTTCATTAGTTGAGTATGCATATCAAATATGAAGTCTCTATCCCTCACGGTTCAAAAGTTATAGCGAAGGTTAAAGTTGACAAAAGACAGACAAACAGACAGGACAGAAACAATATGCCCCGATCTATTGATCAACCAGATGAATCACATGCTTGGATTTTAATAAATTTGAATATCATGGTATTGTTACCATGTATCAAAACTCCCTTGTTAATATATATTTTAACAGACCTTACAGCATTGCATTTCACAACCCTTAGCATACATTGTGTATTTTAAAGAAGCCTGTTTAAACATTTTCTTCAAATGACAAACTAGTGGCACCATGGAAATGCTGAAAAACTATACTCCTCATTTATTTCTAAACTTAAAGTAACTCTGTACTCCTATGCTTTACCGGTATGTACTTCCCACTCAAATACAAAATACCTATCTTATAAATATTTATGTCAACTCATTGAAACCATTATTGATATACTGAAAATAAGTAGATTTACATGTATTTTTCTTTTTATTATCTGACACCACTTATAATCATTATTTGAAAAAAATGTAAATTAATACTTTTTTCCCTATTTAGCAGTAACCTCCCTCAATCAAAATCTGACAAGAAGACCCTTTAAGCAATCGGCTCTCTGAATATCAAAGATAATAAACATAATGTTAGCGATTCAATGGTATGATTTAGCATGCAGATATGATAATGAAGCAATATCAAAATCATATGAATAATATTTACATATTTATCTTCATGTGTAGAAGTCACCTATGATGTACAGTGAAATCATATCAGAAGTGATCTCCTATCAAAGTGTTCCCTAGCATTACTGGAAGTGTTCCTTAGCATTACTGGAAGGCATTTCTAACGAAATTAAAATGTACTTTGGATTATAGTATAACTAAAGACTTTCATTTTAAACAAACAATGAATCAATATCCCATTAGGGTTTTTGCAAGGTAGTGAGCCAACATTTGATTGTGGTCATATCTGATGACATATCAGTCATAATAATATAACATATAGAAAGTACTATGGTACACAATACCATGGTAACAAGTTTAACCAAGTTTCTTTATTTCAAAACAAGAACTTGTGTTAGATAAATCAATGAGTAAGCCACATTGTTGAAAGAAGAATCAATTTAAAATACAACAATACTGATACCTGAGTATTTTCAACTTAACTTAAAACAGGAAGTGTGTTCACATTACTAACAGTAAACAATGTGAACATTTACACACAACATTTTTCGGACAAATGTTCATCAGGACAACAAATCTTTATTGGCTCTTCCTTCAAGCAAGCAGATTCATGAAATGAGATTAAGAGAAAAACATTCATACAAAATGTCACGATGCAATAAAATTAAGAAATACGGATGACAGCAAAACAATGAATATTTGTGGAAGTGATATGTAATCATCTTGTATATAAAAACATCTCAGATATATACAATGCATATATGTGTCAATATAGAACTTTCATAATGCCTTTGTGTATTCAAATAAATAATAATGTTGTATACTGTTCTGAAAATAAGTTATGTATATTCCTTGGTTGTGCGAAAACTTAAAAATATATTAGAAAATTCAGAGATGAGTCTATTTCAATGTACAATGTTAGAACATAAATTTACACTCCAAGTTTCTTTATATGTTTTAAAGTAATTATGACAGATAATTCAGTTTAAGTTGATTTTCGATATACATATATTTATAAGTCATCTAATTGCTTTACATTAAGAGGTATCTTTCTTAGATCTTTACAAGTAAAAATCCTCATTATGCAGAAACTCTTTCACAATTCTTTTTTCTAAAATTAACACTGCACTGTTAAAATCACCTCTATGCCATTTTTGTTAGAAGGAATGTTTCTCTTTTTTCACTGATGAACAGACATGAAGGTAAAAACCTATGCACAAACATGACATAATTCACTACACGAATAATATGGTTTGAGCATCGTTTTCACTTTCAAGTCTGTATAACAGTAAACATAATACCAGATATTCCTTAATTAAATCCAATATAAACATTGTAATATCATAATTATAGAGCAATAATGAAAATGTCAACATTTTGCATACATTTAAAATCTGCTTAACATTTAATACTTATCTTTGGATTTTCATACTTCGGTAACTGATACAATTATCTGTGACAAAATTATTACAAAACAACCTTGAAAGAAAATTACCATTTCTCTTTCTTAAATAGCAGATGTTTTAGAAGAGTTTCTTCTTCATGATTTAAGTTCTAAACTTGCACAATACACCAATGCCATGGGTAGAAATTATACAAGAAAAATTTGATGAGAACATGTGTACCTTATGCTTATGGAATAAAACATGTATTGCCATCGTTTGCACATCAGTCTCCATATCGGCTAAATTCTACATATGGCAAGTCATAACATAGCCAACACAGACATGTTGTGTGGTATTCTGAGATGTAAAATTACAATAAAAGATTTCAAAATGCTGAAAGCCCTTGGAGATATGTGGAGATAAGAGTTATAATTGTGTTTCCATGGGATATTCATCATCATTTTCCTCCTGAGTATCCTGTGCCAGATTGTCTTGGCCACCTGATGACATTGCATCATCTAATGATTGTAGAGTTTCTTGAACAAGAAGTTCATCTTGTGATGTATTCATCACCTGATTTGTAGTCACGACGACTGCTCCCTCTACTGGAGGCACAATTATAGGACTGGTGGAATTATTGCGACTGTGAGAAGCACCCATCACTACCCCACTATTGCTTCTGGAGTGTACTCGTAAATTACTGGCACTGTTATTTCTAGAATGAACACGAGTATTACTTGCACTGGAGTTTTGTTGTATAGAGAAGCCCTCCCTAGGTAGGGAAGGTCGTGAATGATTACTCTGTCCCACTGTACTGGTATGAGAGCGATAGGTAGGTGGATGAGAGTTATCTCCTTGCATGGGGGGAAATGTAATCTGTATACCAGTCCTGATTGTGCTAGCTCGGGAGCGATATGACGGAGGGGGTGAGCTGGGAAGACTGTAATCTTCAGCTGGTAGTTCCTCAGTACTGTGGAACCTTTCTCTCTGAGTCTGTGCTAATACTAACTGATGTTGAAAGTCCTGCATTGAAGCATTGTAAGATGGAGGTGGGCGGCGATATTGGAACTCAGGGTACATAACTCCTGCAATGATAAAAATCATAAGAATAATTATGGAAATATAATCCAGTTGATATTAAACAATAAGCATGAGATCAATTGATGATATAGTGCAGTAAATTCACACACTTGCTACATCTCAAGCAAATCCTTTACTGTGATAGAAGTTCTTGTCTTTGCCAACAGGTGTACATATGTACACCTTTATAAATGCCACTTTCCATGTGTTAATAAAAAAGAAACATCATAAAATATCTGTCGAAACTTTTTAGGATAGCTAAGGACAAAGCTTGCATATCAAGAGATGTGAATTCAAAATCTAAAACTTAACATAACTAACAAGTTATCGGAAGTGACATAAACCCAAAGAAACCATGTCAAATAGTCTCTTTTAGAGAATGAATGGGATACATACCACCATACCAATGGGAATCCCTTGACCGGCGCCCATGATGACGAGAGCGTGATCGCCTTTCTTGTGGTTGTTGGAAATCTCCGATACCAAACAATGCATGGAGAGGTTCATGACCCCGTGGTGTACATCGCCATCCCACAGCTACCACCACCACCAACAATACACCTAATCCTACAACAGATACATGTAGTAATTAATACACATGACTATGAGACAAAGCTTTTCCTTAAATTAGTACCTATATTATAACTATTCTCAATAAGAGCAGAAAAAGATTAATGGGGATCTTTAGTGATCTTAACGTATCGTCCAATCCCTTATTTGCTCGAGATTCTCTGCCCTTCTCCCACTCGGCGGTATCAAAAGTGCCCCTGATATCGAAAGTCAGAGAAGGGCAGTGCATCTCGGACTACTCCTTTATAAGCCATATGTTATATCTTTTGACATTTTATCCCCACCCCCTTTTTTAAAGGCAAAGCGACATATACGATGTTCGCTTACATGAATATAGGATAACAAATGAGAATGATAGGAAACAAGTTCTGCTTTAGAAATTCAAATGTAAAGTTTTTCCCTAAAGACATGCTGAACTCCGATGTAAGCGTAACCGTAACTGGTCCCGTACATCAGTAGCCCAATCGTAGACGAAACCGTTTCTGGTCCCGTACATCAGTAGCCCAATCGCACACGTGACCGTAACTGGTCCCGTACATCAGTAGCCCAATCGTAGACGTAACCGTAACTGGTCCCGCACATCAGTAGCCCAATCGTAGACGTAACCGTAAGTGGTCCCGTACATCAGTAGCACAATCGCACACGTGACCGTAAGTGGTCCCGTACATCAGTAGCCCAATCGTAGACGTAACCGTAACTGGTCCCGTACATCAGTAGCCCAATCGTACACGTGACCGTAACTGGTCCCGTACATCAGTAGCCCAATCGTAGACGTAACCGTAACTGGTCCCATACATCAGTAGCCCAATCGCACACGTGACCGTAACTGGTCCCGTACATCAGTAGCACAATCGCACACGTGACCGTAACTGGTCCCGTACATCAGTAGCCCAATCGTAGACGTAACCGTAACTGGTCCCGTACATCAGTAGCCCAATCGCACACGTAACCGTAACTGGTCCCGTACGTCAGTAGCCCAATCGTAGACGTAACCGTAAGTGGTCCCGTACATCAGTAGCCCAATCGCACAAGTAACCGTAACTGGTCCTGTACATCAGTAGCCCAATCGTAGACGTAACCGTAACTGGTCCCGTACATCAGTAGCACAATCGTACACGTAACCGTATCTGATCCCGTAAATCGGATTTTTACGGAATCAACTACGAATTCGTACTTTCACGTGCCTTTCGAAGAATTTTCATCATAGATTTATGCTTATTTATGATTTTTAGTGAAACGCATTGTCATCGTTAGTTACGCTTACGGGCTCAAATACGATTGTAAATGAAACGGGCAACTGTAGCGCACTGTCACAACTACTATCACCTTTCAAACTGCTGCCAGTGACTTTAATGTGATTGATTTATTGATTGATTGATTTTTGTTTTACGTCACACCACGAATATTTCACGTATATGGTGACGGCATCTGCAAATTTTGACCTTTGCAACGGACCCACCCGAAGCAGTGAGGGATCTTTTACGTGCCATGCATACCACGACACGGGGCCTCGGTTTTTACTGTCTCATCCGAAAGACATGACACCGGCATGACCAGAGCGGGACTCGAACCCCGGCCTCCTGATCAGGAGTCCAACGCGATACCACTAGGCTACGCCGGCTTGACTTTAATTTGAACTCTTAACAGTAAATATGAGGTGTGTAATGGACAATTCAAGTATAAACCTGGATGATTACAATCAATAATGTTACGGAGTGCAAGACGTTACCAATATTAGCGACTGTACCGGGTACGATATGTAACTCAATTATTCCGAGCTCGGGGACCATGGTTATCTGATGAATTATTCAAAGCCGACCACTTATGTCTTGAGTTGTATTAAAACTTTCCGATTTATTTCTAATTTGTATTTCTTTCATTCTAATGAGAAGATGCAATAAAGGTCGACTCCCAGCCAACTGCTAACATGACTGACATTCCAGTTGCATTTTGCTACAACAGAGAATTGTGAACAGCTGGGACCGAGAGGATGGAACATGACTCAAAATGAGTTGGACACCATTGTGCGTAAACTATGCTAGTCCCTGGTAACTGATCCCCTGATGTACATGTATAGAGAGCATGGTAATAGTATTGTCACGTATTGCTGAGCTGACAACCCTCCCAAGTAGTGTGGCAATGCTACTACACATTTACATATCAAATAATCTCCATTGTGTTACCAGGCAAAAATACGTCATTATACCATTTCTAGTGTGGCACCACACTTCTCAAATAAAACAGACACTTATATAAGATATCATAATGTTTACGTAATAATTCACAAAACCTCCTCGATCCCCTGCATTTTAAATCACAAAATAAATACGAAATTCACGACGCGTTAAGTTTCAAGTCTTAAAAAAAGTTCTTTATTTAAACGGCATGATAAAGGTATGCTGGCCTTTACCCCAAGGTAACTGGTCATTCCTTTTGTATCCATTGAGAAGAGATTTCCACACGATAGTGTCAATTTGTACAAACAATTTACACAAAAGCCCATGCCCTTAATCTTCAAATAAAGGAGGTGATCCGTAGGACATGTTTTGGCGATCACGTGAGATAAAGGCCAAGCTAATCAGCAATCTGTATCTCTAAATGTTTATCGTAACAAAAATAATGCTTGTCAGTGTTATAACAGCGGGTATATATACATGTAGGAATCTGGGTTACAAATAGTGACTAATTAAGAAGAACCCAGTATCTAATTGTAGACTTATACACCACAAAGATAACATAACATGTACACCTCCTGTCCCTACGATCCACATAATGTTCTGAATTTATACTCCACCCAAGCTCTTAGTTCAAGTTATCATTTCTGTGCTTTTGTTATTATTGTTAGGGGTAGGGTGACGCACTATAACTGTTTAACATCACTAGGGTGACGCACTATAACTGTTTAACATCACATCAGAGTTATCACATCCTTACGGTCCTGTATCTGCTTGGTACAAATGCAAATTTTGACCTACAAGTACTCAACAGACCTACCACAAGCAGGACTCTCGTTTAGCATGTCTAGCATGAAGAAACAACGGATCTAAAGAAAATGACAATGCCGATACTCTCGCTGGATTCGAACCAAAGTAATTTCCGTCTTTGATAAACCTCCCAGCCACACCGGCTCTTTGTGGTAAAATAAACTAATACAGGTAGAAAACCTGTTATCAAATTATATAACTAATTTGTTTAACGTAAAGATTTAAGTAACACATACGACACTGTATGTATCGTAAAGAGGATTTTAACAGCATGAATACTATGCACACTTGACTCCAAGATCCCATTTATCTTGTGATGCATGTTACAAACTGGTTTATCTAAATTCTCTCACAATCAAAGGTGTTAGATCAATGTCACTGCTGGAGAACCACGAGTTACTAGTGATAGTTAACAGCGTGCATTACTCGCTTTTATTCTCCCATTTCAGAAACTTACAATAAGCCCTATATTGCACCAACGGGCCGAAAATTGCAATACCGGCAATTGCGTAATTTAGGTATTTACTCGTGTTTAGTATTTGAAATACTATTATTTACATATAAACACTGCTGGAGACTGTTTTAAGTTCGTAATAAGAGTACTTTGCACAATATTACCCGGTTTATCTACAAGTAAAAGAATTATTCGACGATAAGTCATATACATGTATGTATAACTGAAACCAGTAAGAAATGACTACAGATACAAATCATTTACATAGTCCGACAACTAAATTACTCAATAAAGGATTCCGGTTCAGCATTCTATCACACACCCATTACTTCCCTGCATATTTCTAAACAGATGGTACAGCCTGCCGACGAATTTTGGCTTGACCAGAGCGGCGAGTGACACAAAATTCCTTGATCACTCATTCTTGGTGTATTTAATAGGTCATTAGGTGTATATCATAATTCAATAGACGTAGGTTGTCATAAATCTTTAAACTTTCGAAGACTTTGTTACATACCGAAGGTTACAATGGACATGTACCTCTGGTCTATAACGTTATGTCACAAGTGAAAGAGTACAATTTGATTAGAAATGATAGACTTAATACCCATCTATTGATTATGTCCAGTTGTAGTTTTCTGTCAATAATTTGAACAAGGACATTATCTTAAGTATACAAAACCTGATTGAGGTCTGATAAAGGGTGACATTGTAAAGATCTAGAAAATTAAAAGAGGTATGTTAAATGTGGTTCAAATCTGACCGGCAGTCCTGTTCTCTAGCCACATGAAAAGCAAGTATCATCATCATCATTAATACGGAATCTGTTTTAATATCATTATTATAAAGACATTTTACCTATAAACATTATGGCAAGGAATAGGAAGCTCTGACCCGTGGCATGCAGAGCTGCTAAAACTATTCCAGTGACAACACAGCACACTCCCAACAGAGATAAAATCACAAGAATCCATCGGAACGAGGTCGTGGCGGCCATACACTTCGCACAGCTGTGTTTACAGAGCTCATCGTCCGAATTGGAGGAGCTTCTTGAACGTCTAGCACGACGGGAGCGTCGGGGGCGATGGCGATCCCTATAATGCTGTCGATGGTGTCGGTGGGACGGAGGGTAATGGTGGCCTCTGGGATCCGAAGGTGGTGGAGAATTATGGAACACTGACCCCTGGTCTGGTTGAAGCTGGACGGAAGGTGATGACGTAGGGATAACATGAGAATGCAAGAGGTCAGGGATGGCGTCCGCTCGCATCTCCACCCGACTAGGGCTGTACACAGTCCCTGCCGCTAGATCTTGTGTAGATACCACCTGTTGAGGCGGAAGGACTGCCAAGGTGCTATCGACAGGTTGTGTTGAAGAAGATGCATGAGCTCCTGTAATACTATTATTTCCTGAATGTGAAGAATTGGCTGCATGACTTGTGGGGGAGGTAGTTGAAGTGTCGTGACTGCTGACACTTCCTGGTTCTTGTCTATTGTTCGTGGATTGGCTGGAAGGTGACAGACCTCTAGGCCCGCTGCCAGAATTGTCAACTTCCATGATGCTTCAGTCCATACTCAAAGAAAATTCAAAAATGCAAACACCATTTTATCATCACTGTGCAATTTCGATTGAAAACATTATCTCTTTTACACTGTAATATCGCCATCGTATAACATTAAATAAATAGTCAAGATTCATTGTAACTCTAGCCGTCCATTAAAAATCTGATGCACACTCAAGATATTGGTCCGACCAGAGAGTAAACTTTGTCTCTGTGCTGATATGCTAATCCAACCTCAATACAATTCAATCCTGCAATGTCACGATTTCAGTATCGATTACATACAGTACCCAGTAATATAAATATGCATGTGCCGTGGGACGAGAAGGAAGACACACTCCTAAATACCCCGGAACAGGATGCTGGACAATGGTCATTTACACTCTTGATTCCTCTTTAAAAATCGAGTA
The DNA here is from genome assembly GCA_035048485.1 of Pteria penguin. Taxonomy (NCBI): domain Eukaryota; kingdom Metazoa; phylum Mollusca; class Bivalvia; order Pterioida; family Pteriidae; genus Pteria; species Pteria penguin. Next base: position 36,844,949 of record CM068580.1, on the reverse strand, counting down.
AAATCCATAAATAATGAATGCTATGTAGAGAGTTATTTCCGATTAAATTACTTCAACTAGCTGATAAAACGAAGTCAGTCTAAGGTCACTATGTGGAAAAACTATAAATAAAACCTTTGTGACATTAAATCCAGTCTTAAAATACACGTTTGTGTAATACTTGATAAAATTCCGACACAATTGTTAAAATGTGCCGAATACAATGAGCAAAATATCGGGGCAAAATGATGCCTGTGTTGTTTTGGCGTTTTCCAGTCCTGATTGCCGATTGTTTCGATCCTTTGTAGATCTGTAACTGGCTTCTTTCCTAGCGTTTAGTCCTTTGCACTACCAGCCAATTTAATCCTATCATCTTGGGGGTACAACCTCATATCTCTGAAATAGAAAAAAGCCACATGACTGCCATAAGCATATCGTTTTCTTTGTTGTGTTTGTGGTACATGTATTTAAAAAAAATCCCTCGAGTCAATTTAATCCTTTGTGTCAGATTTGGTGGTTTAGATCACGTGACTGAAGATGTAATGACAGTGCGTGGAGGGCAATTAACCCCAGTTTTGTCACTTATACCTATCTACATTTTGATGATCGTTAATTCAAGCAACCGAGCAGAAAGCAGGTCTTAAATATTTGGCAGTCCCTCAGGTTTACGCTCTCACCTTGATTCAATTAACAGCAGTCCCTCTTCAAAACACCTGTATACTGGATATGCTACAATAGACACGTATACAAACAAATGGAAACTATTTAATGACCCATTTGACCATGTACACCCACAGACGTGCTCTATAAATATGTACTATTCACAACAAATGTCTCTAATGTTACATAACGGGGTATACATTACACCTTTACATTATGGCAATGAAACTAGACTGTCTACATACCAAGGTGATCTTACAACGCAGAGATACAATCTAACTTCACAGGAATATAAGACGATGACCACCATATGGCATATACTTTTATATATATATATATACACACAGAGAGAGAGAGAGAGAGAGAGAGAGAGATGGGGAGGCCGGAGGGGGGGGTTAGTGGGTTGAATCATCCAACTTAAGAACTTGACAAGCCGCAGACTCTACAATACCTACTTCACCAGAAATGTAACAAATTTTTATCCTTTTTTTTTTTGATATCTCCTCATGCAACTTCATCTTCTGAATCTATGTCAGTGTTCTCATCATGGTAATTATTGTAATTTTACATATGAATAAATATGAATAATAATGTCCATGCATATGTAAGAAAAAATCTTCATGATCTTATGAATTGCATTTTTAAAAAGTACATGTATTCTCGACTATGAAAAACGTAACGCTGTATTCCCCATTTTTTTTTCTTCTTCTTTTGATGAAACATCTTGGATTTTGTTGATTTCGTGTTCACTTTTCTATTTTTTAAAGTATTTGTTATCAAGTTGGGGTTTTTTTTCTGTAGTTGACGTAAGGCTAAAGTCGTTCATGTAAATTCAATTCACAGTCATCCTGTTTTTATATATTTCCGTAAACATTGGCAGCAATAGATTTCAACAATGACAGTCATCTTGACATTTTAGCAACATGTTTTGATATTACTTCAATTGTATTTGAAGTGATTTATCATGTGGACCTGGTACAGATGTCATCATATTAAAATAGTTTATGATTTCAGAAATTAGCATATTAGTTAAGTATAAATACAACATGACCAGAATACGTAACGATATCAGTGATAGGGATGCATTTTCTTATCTTAACGTTAGAAATTTAGATTGCTGCTCATGTATAGTTTAACTACTTCGCACTAATCGCAGATCGTTAAAGAGCACAATATCATATTTATCAATAGATATACATGTTCCCTGATAAATACACAATGTTCGTACTGTAAAATAGAAATTCAAAATATAGCTCAGTGATATAATAGAATCATGATATAATCATCAGAAACATGCCCTAAACCAAAGCCTGTAGAAATATTACAAGTTTATAGTATAGATCTAGACGGTTACATACCCGGTAACTTTGTTTTTGATGATACCGAGACCTCTAACGTTAAATCACCAATATTATGGGGAGATCACTTCTTTAAATAGTCCTTATATAGCAAAGTACCTCAGAATTATGTATTCTATTGAAATGAAACAACTGCAATACATGGTATTTAATTTTCTTTACAAAATCTTAAAAAATACTTGCAGTACCTTAATTATCCACACTGATTATTTCGACAGAATTGCTGTATGTCAATGGAAGAAATATATCATAAATACAAATGTCCTTCAACAATACTGTCATAAACTAATTTTCTATCTTTTAATATTAATAATATTATAATGTTTTTATGAATAGGGAAATGTATATCGATAGAAAAGGAATAAACTGCACTATACATCTACATCATTTACTTTGATGTCTTCAAAGTATGAGATTCAAGAGTTATATCTGCCAGTCTGTGACCAAAATTTGAATACTTGAATAAATAGATAAATAAATAAAAACTCTAGACACAAAAGTACCAAAGTTTTCCATTGGTACCAAACTTCTTCAATTTTTACATCATCACCTCTGTGACCTTTGACCCTTCTCTTAGAAGACTCAAACATTAGCCATAATTCTTGAACTGTTGATACTGACATTTTTAAAGCTTACTCTCTGTAAGTTTCAAAAATCAATTTTGTGTTTCAAAGTAAGGCCAAAACAAATTAACTTGTTCGAAGGAATCGCCACTCCGATTTTTCCGACTTTCATTTCTTTTTTTTTTTTTCAAATTTCCAGAAAAAAACTGGTACTGCTGTAAAATCATGAATTTTTATCTCATTTCCCTCATGTAAAAATTCTATGACCTAAAATGGGGTTTTTGTTTACATTTGAATTTTGCCAATTTTGGGGGGTGACCCGCTTCCAACATGATTTCCTCGAAATTGAGGTGGATAACCTATGATAAACTGTTAAAATTCTGATAGAGGAGGGTCTGACAAACATATTGATATATGGATTGTATATAGCTAAAATGTAGGATGTTGAGCATTCAAAAAATCCTAGACACCTAAGAAAATTGAATGAATAGCATTGATTTTTTTCTCTTCCTCACCAAAGTTTTCTATTTGATAATCACAGATGAGACCAACGATAAAGAATTGTTGACTTGCTGTAGTCTAACAAATTAGTCAAAATGATTGCAATTAGAATTTCTTTCATTGCCTTTTTCTTCATGATTTTTTTTATTCAACCTGGAAATGCAACATTTTCAGCTTTGATTGTTATAATGTTAATTGTCGATGATTAAGGGATTCTAGGGGTTTTATTTACATGGAGACCAGTATTCAGATATGCTGAAATAAAAACAAGAATAATAAACTAATGGTTGAAAGTAAACTCTATTACAAATGATAACAAAATGTCAAATATACTGTATAAATATATATATGACCTAGATAATTTATCATTTTCCAAATAGTTAACTAATGTCAAAAATGTTTTAGATAGTTGTGGATACAGTAATTTTTGGTATATGGATGGGATATATATAAATGATATATGGTTATCTGTAGCTGTAAATTTCAGATTAACAGACCAGTTTAAACATTGATGGTTTAGTGATATGTAAAACTCATCTAAAGGAACATCATATAGAATATTCAAAGATAAATTTTGATTTGAACATTATATTTAGATTTTTAGGGAAAAAATGACAGAATAACTTTTTGTATATGCAGAACTTCCAGGCACAGGTTACATACAGAGGTTGGAAGATGGTTCAAAGTTGATAAAAACAGAAGGAATTGTACTGAATGTAATAAGTTTGGAAATGAATATCATTATATTTTTTAAAGTAAAGCAGTATCTTTTCCTAGAAAGAAAATTTTGATGAATTGTTATAGAAAAAGTACCTTATATTTTGAAATTTGAATCCGGAACATAGACTGCTTTGAACAGAGACTACTCTGTAACTTATTAAAGATGTTACTAATTTTGTAGCCCCTCCACACTTTAATTACAATATAACATCCAATATATAGATTTCTCTTTTCTGTTTTTATGTAACTTCTTTCATACATATAGATTTAAAAGTAATATAACACACCATTGCTATTTCAAATTTATAGTAATTATCATGGACACTCTATAATACTCTAGTATGTTGTATGTTTTATTATATTTGTTAGATTTGTTATATCTCTGTACTGTTGTTATAATAGTGATGAGAATAAATATTCTGATTCTGCAAGAAAGAATACATGTATTTACAAATGTGCCTAAATGAAATAATAATTAATTAATAATTATCGCATTGTAAATAACTGCACAAGGACAAAACTTTTTTATCTGTCTGCAGGAGCCAGCTGGGCCCCCAAAATAAAATAGCCAATTATATTATGTAAGAAATTTCTTCTAACTTAGGAAACGTCTTCAATTTGAGCGACTGTTATACAATATTTACACTACTGAACAATGTTAAAACTCTTTCAATGCAATGTAGAGCACTTTCTGCAATTTCTCTCAAACTTTGTTTTAAAACTACATGTATGTGTTGAAAAAGATGCACATGCTGCTTATAATGTCACAAAGGGAGTGTGCAGCTGCAAATGCTGTTTATGATGTCACAGAGGGAGTGTTAATTGTTTGTACATCACTACATGTACTACAGGTGTATCTGATTGGAAGTTGTCCCCCACGATTCTGTCTAATGATTGAAACAGTTTTTACAAATAAAAGAAATAAAAATATTTTCTATATTTCTCACCGTATAAATTTAATTGTGTCTGTTTCAGAATAAAGACAATTTCCGGTTACATCAAACTTCAACTTTTACCAAATTCAAATAAGAAATTACAGAATTAATGGCTTTTCATTGGTACTGATTGTTTATATGGTGAGTTTTTCAGTTTAATATTGACATGCATTTGTAACATATGAGAATACATGCAAATTTTGGTGTTCAACTTTTGAACAAATTTCCTATGAATTTTCCGAGAAAAGAAAAGTTCAGAGCATAAAATATGATTTTCGTTGATTCTTTTCAATACATTTTATAGAAGTGTTTGTTGGGGATTAAAACCTCATTATAAGAACCAAATCTGCTTTGGATTAGCACCCGCTTGTTTGAAAAAAAAAATATGGAAAGCAGTTGCTGATATAATTTTATTTTACCATTTGCAAATCCCCGTGCATCAACGTTGCTGGAGAGGGTACAATTAATCAATTGATTCATGAAGTATATAACAAGTTAATATCCAGCAATGCACCCATTCATTATTCATACGTGTAACTAGTATCTGTAAAATTCAGTTGTGCTTTTGAAATAGCATTACAACTAATTACAAATTGCGGTTGGTAGAAGTACATTTCTTAAAATCTTTCCTTAAAGAAAGGAATCCATTCTCGAACCACACTGCTCTTCAGAACATCCAATCTGATAAAAACCATATATTTATTCCACTTCTCTTTTTGTCCCATTACGGATAAAGATATGGCGAAACCTGTTAAGGATCATGTTCTGGTGAGCTCTGATTTTCAGCCAATCAGTCAATGGGCTACAAAGTCCTAGGATTGAAATTAATATCCACAGTATTCGTGACCTACAAGGTAGTTTTTGAACAGTGTTTGTCACATCAGAGTTCACCAGAATATGACCCCTTACAGGGTTTCGCCAGATCTTTATCCGCAATGGCACAGATAGTTAAGCGGAATAAAAATTTGGTTTTAATCAGATTGTGGAACATACAGATTGGAGTGACCTATGATGAATCCATAACAGTTGACAGGGCAGAAGAGATAGGAGGAGAGGTAATTCTTTCTGTGAAAGAACAAAGTGTGTCATCTTATATTTTTAAGAGGAATACTGCTTTTTCAACGACTCCTTGCGGCAGCCAATGGTGTGATAGAGGATAAATCTGAGAATTTCAAGTTTGAACTTACAACGATACCTCCATCACGCTTTGATGAACATGGTTTACTCTGAAGAGCCCAATAGTTGCAGTTTGCTGACACAATATGAATATGGAAGCTTGGCAAATTCCCTGTCCCAGTACAAGAACTGGATGGGGTACACCATGTATATTGTACTTGATGGAGGATCCTTCCTTCACAGGATATGATGGTCCATCAGTCTGACATTTGCTCACATTTGTGATCTGTATTCGAACCACATTTTGCAGAAGTTTGGACTTTGTACAAGCATGTTTGTTGGATATGCAACAGGACCAACAATCAAGGACACAGTACATCTACTCAGAACCAGTGTTCTCATTAACTCGCCTAGATGAGTCCTGGACTCATCAAAATGGGTTGGGATTGTATTTTATTTCACATTTGTAATGAAGATGTCCCAAGACTCTAATGGGACTCATGAATTCCTAGGTCTAGTGAGAACACTGTCAGAACTCATGGGATCATGTTGTGCAATTCAACAAGGCAACACTATGCAGGTCAAAAAAGGATACCTTTCTCGGCAGTCCACAGAACAAGCAGAGGTTCGTCGATATGTTAGAAAATCATCTGGAGAGTAAACGCTGAAAGATTCATCACGTTTCATCAAATACTGATCTTTTTATTGTAAAGACAGCAGTGGCAGTATCTGCATCCAGTCCCGTAGCTGTAGTTGATTAGGACATGTGGGTTGGGGTCACGGATGACGGAAAACAATGGAATAGGATGTGGGGCAATAAAAGGAATAATTTGACATAAGGACTGTAGTGAGTTATTTACTGTTGACAGTTTTGTTTATTGTACATCTCTAGAGGCCAATTTTTAAAAGGGAAAGCCACAATTGGTTACACTTACAGTACAGTCCAGGTGGAACTTTGAATGCCCACTGTCCACAGTGGGCAGTCCACCTGAAATTTCAGTGGGCATTAGGAGTGGACATTTACCTGAGTTATCAAGCTGTCCATTTACCTGTATGTTATTTCCAACTGGCTCTTACAAAAATGTCCACTGTGTCCAGTGGACATTTTTAATGCCCACTCTAAAAATGCCCACTGTGACCAGTGGGCAAATTAAGTTCCACCTGGACTGTACTGTACTTTACACTGTTGCGATGGGTATGATCTAATTAACTTCTCTGTGTTTGACTAAACTTTTTTCAGCAAAATATGGAGTCGAACTTTGTTAAAATCGTAATTTTAATCCCAACTTTAACAGATCCAGAAAACTGACAAAGCCAGGATGGGTGCCTTTAAGATTGTAAAATGTAGGTCAAAGGTAACGGTTATGGTCACATGATTAAGAATTTGGTACCAACAGGAAAATCTCGTTACTGGGTACACACTTGCCAAATATGAAAGCCATAACTTGTGCAATAGTTATGGCAGATGTTAAAGTTGTTTAAATGACGGATGGACAGACAGACAGACCTATGAACGGACAGACAGTGATTACTATAGGCCACACAGCAAGTGGCGAGGGCCCCAATATTTTCATGTTATAAACTGAACCAACTTTATTTACATCATATCATTTAAATGTATTTTGTGTGCAGTATTATCAGAGATGTTGAAATCCGTCGGTCCTGCCGGCAAGACCGACTAAAATTTCCAATGACCGACAGAATGTCCGTTTGCACCTGTCCAAATGACCGGCATTCATGGCAGCCATGCATATGCATTCCCAAATCTCTCTGGATCAACGCCCGATGATACCGATTTTTGACATCTAGCTTTAGTGAGACTTGGGAAATATGTAGCCTGGATGGCCAGTATTTTTTTCTTTTTTACATTTAGTGACCTATGATTATTTTGTACAAGATTTCCATGAAATGGTGCCTGCGTAATGACTGTCAATTTAAAAATGATAGCAAAACTCGCAGCAAACTTTTAGTAAATGAGAAAGTTAATTGACTGTGAAGTGTTCTTGTTAATATCTGATACCTGCTGTGATCTATTGACGGTCTTTGATACTGATAAGATAACTTTCTGAAGAGTAAAAAGAGATCGTAAAACACCTAGACAATATTGATGCATTCAAAGCTCATATTCAGGTACTGCGTCATTTATCTGTACTATCAAATTCTATTGTTGTATCAAAACCGGCAGCTGCCAGCGAAAGTGATTACAATTTAAACGATGCGTCTAAATAAACATCGGTAAACACAACTAACTGGAATGGCATATGATCGACATACTCGACACCTTAGTAACTCTGTAAATCGGCAACTTTTAAATCTCTCCCTTACTTTACATGTACCTTAACCGTAACGGACGTATCAAAGTTAATGGTATGCGGGTATCGAACTCGAAACCAAATGTTTAAAAAGATTAGAGATAATTGAAAGGATCATGAAATATACATGTACATTGTTTCACGGGTGTGCTAGCACAACAGGGGTGCTTATTCTTCCTCAGCCTGGGTCCCGCTGAGAATATACTTAAGTCAAATATTTCATTTTAATTTATTCCATTATCAAACGTTCAAATAAATTCTGATGCAGAATTGTTTAATTCTATTTATCAATAGAATTAAACTACATAAAATCCAAATCCCAGTTATTCATTCATTGATGAACAGAAGAATATGAAATTATGACTTAAGTATATTCTCAGTTTATGGTGCCGGACTCAGCTGGTCACCTGGTGAGAGGGAATAAAAATAACAAATTTCTAATCCTATGTATAATACGCAACCAAAAAACAATTCAAAAATCTGCTGAAGAATATGTATTATGTTCAAGAATATATACCATGTACATATGTGCGTCAACAATCTCTGGATTTAAAGTGAATCGATACTTAAACAAAATGATAAAATGACAGCTTTTAATTTACAAACAATGAAAAGATTGTCATACAATTTTGTTCGGACTGACAGAATTATTTCCGGACTGACAGACTTTATAAATCTGTCAGTCCAAATGTCTGACAGGATCCGAAAAATTTCAACATCTCTGAGTATATTTAATCTCTTTTGAGATTCTTGCATGTAGCCGTTTTATTATGCTGTCATATAAATGTGATGTAAGTTGCCCACATAAAAGAGCCCACATCGCGAATAATAGATTTGGTAAGTTACTAAATGCAAACCGTGAGGGATTTTGTAGCTGCGATACTCCCTATTGTTACTAAAAATAGGTTACGGGATTTCCAGAAAAATAAGTTTTCAGTCATATCGTTTGCAGGGCGGGTGAGAGGATTTGAGTGGGTATCACAGAGATTTCATTAGTCTGTCGGACTTATACAATGAGAAATCTGTTAGTCCGTGGCATAATTTATTAGTCACGGACTTACGGACATACGTTAATTTCAAGCCCTGATCTTTCAAATGAGAGGTTGCCCCCAACCTGTTGCTTAGTTAAAAAAGATTTGACTACAGTAGTAGAGAGTGTCCCCCATATTAGACGATTTTTGTTGAAAAATCGCAATTTTAACCCGAAAATATAAAATTTCCCCTGTCGCGATTTTTGGGAATTTCTTAATTTGAAAAGGTATGCACATCTCGAACGTTTTCCACCCAAAATGATTTCTGTTGCTGCAGTAATTTGTAGCCTGTAGGTGAGCCATGTTTTAGGCCTAGATCGACTGGACTTTACGTTCTCAACAGCATTGTTATCTTATTCAGTTTATTGTAATGTACGGCGGAAATTTTAAATTTCAAGGAAAAATCAAAACACAATTAGTATTTTTACAATAAAATAAAAAAAGTACATTACCAACGCAGCCTTTGTTTCTTGCGATCTCTGTCGACTCCGAGGAGTTCCGAATGTATTTCAAACTAAAAACATTTCATACTTCATAATTTCGTAAATAACAAGAAAAAGAATAGCCTATAACAAAAACAAGCAAACAAACAAAAGCTTTTAATAAAACACACGATACTTTGGCCAAGTAGGGGTAGACTGAATAATGTAATCTCTTCCCCTTTATCATATATCGAAACATTGATGATATATAAATAACTAATCAAAAGTACAGATTACATGGAGTCCAATCCATCCGTCCATCCATCCATTCATACCTGCCTACCTACCTACCTACCTACCTACCTATACCTACTTACCTACCTACCTACCTACAAAATATTACTGGCGATGTATGAAGGTGTATGGCCATGGACAACATTATGCACAGTTAGGACGTAGTTGTTTATCTTTCCTAACACTGAGCTCGAAGGATATGATATGTACAATGCTAGTGTCAGGTGCACGGACCAGCATAGATTTAGTAATTACCTTATTTTAGTAACAGGCAAATCAATTTTAGTTTTGACGAGGACTGCCATATACTAAGAAGAGCTAATTGCTCGGATTTGCTTTAAATTGTGGATAAGCGTGGCGAATCGGAACATCTAGCGAAGAGGGGTGAATCAAAGTTGATGTATTTTTAAAGACATATATCAACCTTTTGTATCACAATAAAAATATCTTCAATATTCAGCCTTATTTTGTTAATCCAAAGTACTTTGCAGACTTCTAGTCGATGGATTTTATTACACAACTGTTACATACTCTGCGTATTTTAAAATTCTTTGTGCTTTTCAAAACCAAAAAGCGCATATTTCAGTATGCATCATCAATATTGATAATGCATAGTGAAATATGCGCTTTTTGGTTTTGAAAAGCACAAAGAATTATACAGTTTGTATATATAACTGCCTTACATCTGAATATTTTTATAGTTGGTATATATTAGGTCCCTTCTCATTAAAACAATCATAACAGTTCGAGAGCGATCTAGTGGGGATGGTGATTTGGAATCCTCCAACCCCTACCCCACCCCTTTTGCATTCGATACAATTAATTAAACTACCGTACTATTCTCGGATTTTTTTTTTACAATAGGTAAATCTAGAACGCACTATATGACTGGAATTCCTCTCGAAATATATAGTTCCAGTGACGTGTATTATATATATATAGTCCGAAATGAACCAAGCCGGCGTGGCCTAGTGGTATCGCGTCGGACTCCTGATCGGGAGGCCGGGGTTCGAGTCCCGCTCTGGTCATGTTTTCGGATGAGACAGTAAAAACCGAGGCCCCGTTGGCACGTTAAAGATCCCTCACTGCTTCGGGTGGGTCCGTTGCAAAGGTCAAAATTTGTATGCCCCGCATCAGGCAGATGCCGTCACCATATACGTGAAATATTCGTGGTGTGACGTAACACAAAAATCCATCAATCAATCGAAATGAACCTATTTTCCACAATGTTTGTACTCGAACTTACAAAAACGATGAAGTTTGGGCCCTGTTGAGGCTGTTTAGAGCGAGTAACTATAAATCATAACACAATATAATTGCAACTGAGAAAAAAAAAAATGAAAATTTAAGAATAGAAAAGAAAGTACGAGAGCCAAAGGACATTTGATATATGTAAGGATTTATAAACAATATAAGTCCTTGATATATGCATTTTCAAAAATTATACTCATGAAAGAGTACAAGTATAATAATTGTTTACTATACATCTGTCAGAGACATATACTACTTTCAGTCCATGTCTCTGACATCCGTGTACTGACCTAAGATACTTTTTTCAGTTAATGTATTTTTAAAATATATATTGACATCGTATCATACTATACCGGTATATTGAATTTGAGGAATTCAGTATACATGTAACCCTTATAAAAATAAATTAGTTTAAGACGAACCTCATATATTTTAACATGGCAAATTGTTTTAAAATATATATAATAAAAATACTCTTCTTTCCATAAATTTTCTGCTACCTGGCCTTCGTCTGGATCTAGTGGTCTAAGTAAAAAATATAATTTTGTAAACATACAATGCCTACTTTTAAGAGAGGGCATATGTGTTATATTTATCTGATTGATTATTTACTTCATCGTTATCATAATACACCACGTACTTTAATACATATATTATAAGTATGTCATGAACAGTACTAGCTAGATTAGAATTTAATACGACTTAGTTTGTAGTTTATTCATCTTCAGAATAATTTCAAAAAGGCAAAACCATTCGATAGATCTTGTTTAGTCGTAACTTTTGGTATATGCTATATGTTTGTATAAGAAGCTTTCATATTTTATAGAAAAAATCAATTTTAGATAGGGCGATTTCCATGTTAAATTTTGACGTGACGTCGCCAAGTTTCCCAAAGACTCAATGTTAAACATCTGCGACGTCACGTCAAATTTAACATAGAAAACGCCCTATCTAAAATGATTTTTTCCCTATAAAACGAATACTTCTGCGTAGAAACATATAACATACACCGAAAGTTACGACTAAACACGATCTGTGGATTGATATTAATTTTGTAAAACTATTTTAAAGATAAATAAGTAAAAATCCAGATTTTTCGGTTTACAAAGTGAGTGGCGCGGACAGTAGATTTACCACTCTCATGAAGAGAAAGACATTTTATGAATGAATCGGAAAATCCTGCCAACAATAGATTTCATTCTGCAATGGGTAGCGGTATGTATTTGTCTGTTCGTATATTTATGTTAGAAATATTGTATACAAGAACGAAACAGCATAAGGCGACATGGCTATTATTTCTATTCGTAATCTGTGTGATCTCTTGATTTTCATATACCTTTTCGAATAAAGTGGCAGTGTCCTGATCCTGCCGGTAAGGGTTTTGCAGCAAGTTGATTTGCTTTGTATGGTATGCTAGTTGGAGTCATTTCTATAACTTCTATAAATACTAAGAGAATTTCTAACTCGGAATGCATGAATAACAAAACACGGGCAAATTTTATGATGACATTGATGTGTGAACTCGTCATGTCAACATGAGAACTCATGAGAACCCTGAGTCAGGAGGCCTTACTCTTACGAATTGGTAAAAACGAAGATCTAATGCTTCTCTCTCTGCCAACTGAAGTCTGTTTCATTGTAGATTTTGGTAATGTTTGCCACTATGCCTCTATGGTTTAACTTGAGGATATATTACTGATATTAGCTCTTTGGAACTTCAAAGGAATTCTATTCACCAAGGGCTTGATGTAATAAACCAGTTAGGGGCCTGACAGTATAATAAATTGCTTGGGAAACAGAATAACTGGAATGACAGTATTCTCTAGAATGGTGCTTAAAAGAACCAGAATGACACTGTAAATTTGGAACAGAAATTATTAATACATGCTAATTGCCTTATGTCTGATCCATTTCGTTTAATCTATAATTCTATTTTCATTGGCTGAGACAGAAATGGCCAGATATGTATACTACAATTTACTGTGTTCAGTCACCCAAACTACATGTATTACTAATACTATGATATTTCCTTTTCTTTTTCTCTTGACAGTTATATTCCAGTTATATTCAAGAATTGTGGTGCCAACGATCCAGGTTCGATTCCTGGATTGCACCGCTATGTTTAAGAGGTTAGTTACCTCCTGCTTCTTTGTCGCAATATAACTGATAAATTGTTGAAAGCGACGTAAAACACCAATCAACCAACCAACCAACATATATTCAAGAAATAAATTCTAATACATCAAATATGTGATATAGCCATAATAGGTATCCATTTATTTCTTGAAATGTTTTACCACTGTTTTTAAATAACTACTTTCTTTATCAGAGAAACATTCCGATATGGCACTTTGTCAGTCTTCATTTCATTGGAGAAATTGGAGACGATTTGAATCAGTAAAATAATACTTCTGGAAATAGTAAAATTCAAAAATTGTCACCAAAGACACTTAGTATCCTACATTATAACCATGGAATCAAAATAAGAACCATTCACACTGTACATTTATCTCTCAAGTGTAATTCTTAGAGTTATACCAATCTGATGTTTCTTTTGTTTGCATCCATTTGCATAGGAATTTGGTGCAATAGATGAATTCAGAGTTTTCAGATACACTTTGGAATCCTTAAATATTCAATTATAGATTTTCAGTTGTGACAAATCAAAGTGCAAATTTGTTTTTTAAGTATTTAGAAGATACCACTGTTTTCTCATTGGCTTGTTCACTTGTAATCCTTTTGCTTTAACTAATTTTAAAGAATATTGTTCAAATCATGTGCCTATAGACAAACAAATTCCACTTCAATACAAGATTTTATATTAAAAAACCAAAACTCAGAAACGGTCTATTTACTAAGGTGTATGTTCTAGAACACAGAGATATTATGACTCTCTCACTTCCTGAGTTGCTAGGTATAAGCAAACAACATCAGATTAAAGTATACATAAAAGAGTAAAGATGATGAATATACAATTACCAGGTATCTAGTGGTATACTAAAAAGTTCCATTAGATTATGTATATAATGAATAATGATGTATATCATATTCCATAATAGTCAAAACAGCATTTGAATCTCTATTTTAATTTAATGTGATTGAAGGTGGTAGTAAATTTTAACACCAAAGAATTTAGGATGGCTCAAAGCTTGATACAGAATGTCGTGGATACAATAGATAGTGCTCATATGCAAAGAGGACATCTTACAGAACTTCTGTCTACTCTAAAAGAGGCAAAGGAACAGGTACTATAATCATTACTGACTGCTTATATCACAGTATGGCTTGAAAACATAGTTGTACTTGTATAAACTACTCTGGAGGGATTTCTCTCGATACAGTATTACTTTAACTTGTATTTCTACTTTGTTACATGCGAGCACATATTACTTAACTGTGCATATATGTTTGAATTTTTCTTGGATTTTAATACAACATACTTTAATTTTACAGTAGAGTAATGGCCAGCAAAACTTAAAATTTTCTGCATTAATCAAGTGAAAATTGTCATTAGAATTACATCTAAATCTCATGATGAATTTTAATCAAAGTGTGGTCAGACAAACATTGTAACGTCTTTACATGCAGTAAGGGAGATAATTCTAATTAAACAGATGTCATAGAAAGGGTTGCTCTTGACATACAAAAAGTGCTTCTTCACATGAATTAGCTCAAAATTGATGATGAAGAAATGCTTATCCATAAAGGGGAATTACTCTGTACAGATGAGACTGTACACAGTCATGACTTCTTTAAACAATTGGCCCCACTTTAGCATTAAAAAAAGAGAGAGATTTTCCTTTTGACACAGAACTCTGATTTTTTTACAGATTAAGTAGCATTCATTTCTTCATTTTCTTTCGCTCATAGGTAAACTGTAGTGCAGCATCTTCTCGACAAAATCTGCAGGAACACTTCTCTAACCTGCAAACAACGATAATTGAGTCTCTGAACAAGCAGCTGCACACCCTCCTTCAAGAGGTAGACCAAATTGAAATGGAAAATGTAAAGTCACTATCTGAGTTTGAAGACACAGTACAGGAAAGTTTACAAACTGCAATCCAAGTCATGGATGAAGGTTGGTACATACGTGTACATCAGTTTTGATTAGGTTTTTACCTATTGATAAATGACTTTATGACTTCCCAAGACTTTGATATCATTCCTAATGAACATTTCTACTATCACTTAGGAGACTGTGATTCAATATATATTTTAATCAATGGCATTTTAACTTGTCAAGAACTATATTTTAATGTTTATTTACATTGAATGAAATATTATCTATCACATAATTCAACTATTTGTCAAAAAGAGATACTGTGAATTAAAATCATTCTACATCAGGTCAATTATTTTTACAAGTAATTTTATTTGAACTTATGTTATTACAGGCAAAAAGATACTAAGTAACAATCCAAATGAAAATCTTGAAAGCTTGGTCAAATTTAAAGACAACCCACAAACAAAGAATTTAGAGTGGTAAGTTTGTTATTCATTCCTTTTGTATCCCCTTGCATCAGCATTGCAGGGGGTGGGAGGATATAGTAATGATACTGTTTGTGCATGAGTAGGTGCATGGGTAGGTGCGTGTGTGGGTGCTTGTGTGTGTCTATAACAAACCGTGTAGATACTCTAGAAATTACTGTTTTGGTCAGATTTAATCCATACTTCACATATAGCTTTTAAAAGTATAATGAGAGGAAGATTTTTATTGATTTTGTGATTTATTAGGTCAAAGGTTAAAGCAATCATATAGAGGTCATCATAAAAACCTTTTAGACACTCTACAAGCCACAATTTTAGCCCTATTGGATACTTCACATATGGTTTTAGTGTAATGAGAGGATGATCTCAATTAATTTTGGGGTAAAAAGGTGGTCAAAGGTCAAGGTCAATTTAGAACCCTCATTTTTTTTTAGCACGATTAATGAAGATTTGCCCATGATGTAAAATTACAACAGTTAAAATGTGAAAATTAAACATGCAGTTTCAATCCACAAAACTTTGCTATGACTAAATTATAGTGATTAAGAACAAAATGTCATTGTAACAAAATGATCAGATAAGAAGATCATTTCTATGTAGTTTCTTCCAGTAGCTAATAGCCATTGGATTTATTATAGTATTCCAGAGAGTCCTTGTCTGTCTGATGTACCTTACATATCAGTGGTATTGGGGGACGGTCTGAGCAGTAAAGTTTCTCAACTAGTATCACAGGAAGGTAGGGTGATAGAGAGAGCACCTGTACAGATAACAGATATCCTTGAGAGACCTGGCAGCTTACTTATTAAATGGGCTGAGGTATGCTGTAATTTGTAATATCCACTTGATAGGTTTGTACTATTTCTAGATTTTACCTCATCATGCATTAGATTTGCATGAGTGAGTAATTTATTGCATCTTTTTCACACCATGGCAAAATTATTCCTCAGTGATATTATTGACCCAATGAGCTTCGTTGTCTGTTATCATCCTTTAGGCGGAGCTTGTGTACTATGAATTAGAAAGGACGTTGAACGTTAGCAACCTTATGACGTCATAAGAATGCTTCATTGTTCTTACGTCATGTTTGCGGGAATATGTTTTATTTTCTCCCTTAGGACAGTTAATGGCGGCGAGGTCCATTGACCAGAGGTGGAGTTTTTAGACTACATTTAAATACTCTGTCTCTATGGTGACAAGTGAATGAGAATCAGACTTTTCCAAAATGGTTTACCTTCTTAACGATCTTTCATATTATAAATTACAAAAAAATGTACTTAGACATACACTCCTAAGAAGCTCATATGATCTTTTATTCAGTATATATTTTGTACTACTATGTAGTTGTGGTCCCTCTTGTCAATGAATTTTTAAATATTTCAGCAGATCAGTGGTTATGGGTCATAATGTTAGCATATATTATTTTATTGCAATTCCTCAGTATAATTTCTTAAAAAAGAGTGAAAGAGTGCATTAACTGCAGAGATTTAGAGGATTGAGATTTTAGATAGGACTTTTCTGCAGTAAATCATGATGTCATACGAAATGATTCAAGTCAGTTTGTTAAGGAGCATCTGGAAATCCATCAGAAAGGTAGCTACCAGACTAGCAGCATTGAAGCCAATGATACTGTAATCTTTTTGTGTACAATTGAAACTCATTATCAAAATTCGCTGAAGTCAAAACTCCATTAATCTCAAAGTCAAGTCCTAATCCAGAATTTTTTCCTTAAATTTCTTTACCATTTTACTTTTGTGAAGTCAAAGTCAGTTTTGTACTTATTATCTCAAAGTTTCAAAATCATTGATGTAGCATTATTGATGTTGTTTGGTTTTTCTATGCAGGTGGATGATGAAGTGGAAGCATCAGAGTTCTGTCTTCAGTATTGCTATGGTAACATTAAATACAATAATCTAAGCCAAGCTACCTTCCACACAGCCTACACAGGTTCTGGGACCAGTCATATTGTACGTCATCTCAGGACTGATACTGAGTATTCATTCCGGGTGTGCTGTAGAGGGGACAACACCACCCCATGGAGTGTATGGAGTATTCCTCGTGTGGGAACCACATCAATATCTCACTACAGTTAGCAATTGTATTATATTATCATTATTTTTTTTTTAATATATATACATATATGTTTAATTCACATAAGCAAAAAGCTCCAATTAGCTTTTGCTTGTCATATTTCTCTGGTCCTTGTTTATGTCAATATTTATTAACCTTTGCTTTTCTTGAACTTGGGCCCTTTGACCACAAGTTATCAAGAGTTGGCTGTATTTTCAGAGGTTTCCTAAAAACATTTGTCGTAATGTATTTGTATGTAATATGCAGCAATGTTAGAAGTTGTAGGGCTCCAAATTCACCGTCATCCAATCGTCAAAAACAACCTAAGGTTGCCATGGATGACCTAAAATCAAAAGCAATTTGTCAGACTGACAACCTGTAATCAGTCATTCCACATTCCACAAGTTTTATACACATTTCATCACTGTACACCTGTACAAGGTTCCACGCAGCATCAGGTTACGAAGGATCAGTATTGGTCTGAAGCTGTCCCAAATGGCAACTCAGAATTTTTATAAGTTTCGAGTCCTGAGTTGTGATATATGAAATTTGTTCAAAGGAAACTTTGACTATGATATTTTTGTTCCATTAAGGGGTCAATCATTTGTTGATCGAGGCTTGCTATAAGCATTTCTAAAGCTGAAGAGGGTTTCATTTCAGTGTATATTTCTGCTAGTCTTTAGCATGTTTTCTAATGGGAAAGCATAAACTTTGAAAAGAGAAATTTAGTGCAAATCAGGAAATGTTTGGATGTGTTTATAATCTTTAATTACATTTTCTAAGCATGTCTTTTTACCAAAACATGTGTATCATCTAACATCAGATATGGTCATCAAATTGATGTACAATATTTTTTGTTTTACAAAAGAATGGAATACAGATACTGAGGGCTACACAACAAGCAATGAGGGTAAAACAGCTACCAGGGGGAGCTGTGATGAGACAAAGGTTCTTTATTCTGATACCTGCAGCTATACTTCTGGGTATCCAATCACATTCAAGGTACTGGATGCTGGAGAAAACTCCCCATTGGATGGGATTGGACTTGCCCTGACAAACCAGGATTCATATACCATGAAGAGAAAGGATGCTATATTTGTAGCAACAAGAGGTATCGTCTTGTTGGAACTTGCATGGTTCAATAAATAGTTTTAAGTTTTGTGTAGAGCATACTTAGCTCTGGGCAAAGAAGTTCTAGGTTCAACCCAACCAGCAACTCATCGCTTTCCTGATTTTGGATGAGGCAGTAAATCGAAGGTCCCATGTCATGGTAAACATGGACATTTAAGGGTCCCTCTCTGCAGCTGTTATGTAGGTGGAAACTTCTGTGTAGTGCATAAGGTAGATAAATTCACTGTACAACTGAAAACTGAAATCAAGTTTACACAACAAAAAACAGCAAACAAGTAAACAAAAGGGTTATTGTGATTTATGTGTTATAATAGGCTTGGATTAATAAATAGGGTATAAAGTGTTTTGTTTCTTACTGCAGGACTTTGCACCAGTTAACAAATTATTCTATAAATTTGTGTGATGTACATGTAGTTATGACTAAGAAGACAGCTTTAAGTGTTTTTGTACTCTCAGGATTTGACACTAGAAAAGGTCCAAGACACTGGAATTATGGTTCAAACTTCTAGATTTTGTGATTTGGTAGTCTGATAGACCTCCTGATCTAATGGTTTGGAAGTCCGGCAGACTTTCAAATCTAGCAGCTTGGTAGTCTGGCAGACTCCCAGATCTTGTGGTGTGGAAGTATGGCAGACTCCCAGATCTTGTGGTGTGGTAGCTTGGCAGACTCTCAGATCTAGTAACTTGGTAGTCTAGCAGATTCCCAGATCTTGTGGTGTGGTAGCTTGGCAGACTCTAAGATCTAGTGACTTGGTAGTCTGGCAGACTCCCAGATCTTGTGGTGTGGTAGTCTGGCAGACTCCCAGATCTTGTGGTGTGGTAGTCTGGAAGACTCTCAGATCTAGTGGTAGTCTGGAAGACTCTCAGATCTAGTGGTATGGTAGTCTCTCAGATCTAGTGGTGTGGTAGTCTGGGAGACTCACACATTTTGTGGTTTGATAGTCTTACAGACTGCCAGATCTAGTGATATGGTAGTCTGGCAGACTCCCAGAGCTTGTGGTGTGGTAGTCTGGAAGACTTCCATATCTAGTGGTGTGGTAGTCTGGCAGACTCCCACATTTTGTGGTTTGGTAGTCTGGCAGACTGCCAGATCTAGTGGTATGGTAGTCTGGCAGACTCTCAGATCTTGTGGTGTGGTAGTCTGGCAGACTCCCACAGTTTGTGGTTTGGTAGTCTGGCAGACTGCCAGATCTTGTTGTATGGTAGTCTGGCAGACTCCCAGATCTTGTGGTGTGGTAGTCTGGCAGACTCCCACAGTTTGTGGTTTGGTAGTCTGGCAGACTGCCAGATCTAGTTGTATGGTAGTCTGGCAGACTCCCAGATCTTGTGGTGTGGTAGTCTGGCAGACTCCCACAGTTTGTGGTTTGGTAGTCTGGCAGACTGCCAGATCTAGTGGTATGGTAGTCTGGCAGACTGCTGATCTTGTGGTTTGTGTGTGTGTGCCAGACTCCCAGACCTTCAGTGGCAAAAGTAATATGTGACATGAATATGTTTTCCACTTTAACTGTATATAATACTCGTTTTGTAAAGGAGAATTTTGCCTATGTAATTTTACTTAATATTAAATCGATATAAATGACCTGTTTGATCCAGAAAACAGTACTTCAAATTTTCAGCGGTTTTGTAACCTTTGGTGTTTATTTTAACACTTTTATTAACATTACTACATCCATAGATGATGGAACATTTCAAAATTTGTCTGTGTGCAGTAATAGGGTTATTTTACTGTGTTTAGTGCAATTTTTATGTTGCTTACAATGTTATACAGATACATCAACAGAGGCTACTAATGAAAGAATATGTTTGTTCTTTTTTAAAAACCATTATTGTCTAAACTTATCAATTTGCATAAGTACATACATCATCATAGAAGTACATTTATATATACTAAATTAATAATGTTCTCCAAGATTTCTCCAAGCTGGTGTGACCCAGTGGATGAGGTGCTTGGTTTTTGACTGAGAGGTTCCAGGTTTGATACCCGCCCTGGGCACACCAGTGTTCTGTCTTTCAGATGAGACAGTAGAAACCAAGGCCCCTTGTCTAGGTAGGCATGGCACATAAAAAATCCCTCGCTGCTTTGGGTGGGTCTGTTGCAAAAAGTTGAAATTTCTGTGCAATGCATCAGGCAGATGCCATCACCATTTATGTGAAATGACTGTGGAGTGATGTAAAACAATAATCAATCAATCATTTCTCCAAATCATACAAATCACCAATGGATTTTGTACTTCTTTAGAACATTGGCATTTTTTTTTTCAATTTAGACAGGACTCCTAACTTAATTTTGTGGACCCCTTTGTCAAAAAAGTAAGTGTCAAACTCTTTGTTATAATGTAAGTGATACATGTGATCTTTATCCTTGAATCTGCCTAGTATAGTGTATGGTAGAGTAAGTACTGTTGATGGGACAGTCAGTGCACTTCTTTACTTTGCCCTTTGAACGTTGTTAAATACATGTTTGACTTTACATGATTTCAGTTATTGTAGTTTACCTATATTTATCTTCAGGTATGGTCTATGTTGATGGACAAGAAATGAAAACCAAACTTCCACCACTGGCTAGGGGATCAAAACTCGTCATAGAGACTGAGTATTTAACCAATGGAAAGCTTCGTGTCAGTGTAGAGGTGGAGGGAAAAGAGGTCAAATTTGATTGGAAGATTGAAGACAACCCAAGTGTTTTAACAGGTGCTCTGATAACAAGTGATCCATCAAAAAGATTATATTTTGGTATGCTTTTCAGTCATGAAGATTGGAAAATTGGTTTGGAGTGAACATATTAAAAGTGGTGCATTATATTGTGTATTCTAGTCAAATGAACTCTTTATCACAGGCATTCCCCCATACCAACACCGGCAGATGCTCTTGGTTTCATCCTGACATTGTCTTCAGGTGCACTGTAGGCTTACACATGTAAATGTCTTGAATCGATCACACTAATAATATTTTAATAGCTTAAGTAAAACAAATATGAACTATTTACTTAAAACCGTAAATGTTCATATACCAGTTAAACTGGTGTATACATTATTTGCATGGTTTGCTAGCAGATTAGAAGAATAAATCAAATCACATGCATATCCATTTCAATATCAAAAAAGTCTGATATATATGATATTCTGTTAAAATCTATGGAGAATATATTTTCTGCCTCTTTCATTCACCCCTTTTATTTGTAAAAAGTTTTGTTACTTTTAATCACAGTATGACTTTTTAGCTAAAATATTTTCACTATTGAATGAATTATTGAATTGAATTTCTCAAAACTTTTTCTGTGAAAATATTACATTCTTTTTGAGCAAGGTATTTTGTCATCGTAAAGTAATAAATACATCAAGTTATCCTAAAAATAAAACTGTATGATGTGAAATTATGAACCATTGCTATTTACATTGCCACATTAGAACAACAAATCCTTATCTATTATGAAGGAAGGCTTCTGAGAGATATATTGTTTTGAATCTTTTATCTTTTTTTCTCCATGGCCCTCAGAATCCAAGATTTTGGGGCCATTTACTTTTTGGTCTGTCTGTCTGTGTCAAGAACTTTATACATTGATCATTACTTGTGAACAGTAGGAGATAAGGATTTAATATTTCATCTGTGGATTTCATGTGACAATACCTTTTTGATGAATCTAAAAGTCTTTACCTTGACCTTCACTGTGACCTTTGACCTACTTTTCAAAAACTATATTCTGTAATTTACGCACTATAGGTTGATGCAGTGTATAGATCGAGGGGCTTAAAAGTGGGGCATTTTTGTATGTTTCATATATAGATTAAACCATTGTATAAGTCGAATAGCTGACTTACTTAAATAGCAGCAGTATCGTGTACCTATTAAAGTTTGGTTATCCAATTAAATGTTTATATTGGAATTAAATGATTATGAAGCCCCATACACTGACTTGTGTCAGCCTGCTTTATAATATCTATTTTCTAACAGACAGTTATTGCCAGTTGTGCATTACTTGTGAAATCAACTCTAACTTTGTGAATACTCTACCCTCAGGGCAAATGGGCTACTGATTTAGAGAAGAGCTGGCATCTATAATTTAGTAGAATTTATCAAATCATCAAATCATGAGAATTGATAGCTGCAAGTGTGATATAATTGTATCCAGGGCATTTCTGTCACCAATATAATTCGCAGACGCACACAGATTACTATAATCATGTCACCACTTTCAGAATCGTTCAAAATTATTGTCCTCTGTATCTGAGTGAAAAATCAAAGCAAGAGGGTAAGGGAGGTCATCAATATTGTCTACAGTTTGATGTTTGTCTTTGTTGGAATAATGCATATTTTGGCTTTACGAAAGCCACTAATGATAATTGAGGTTGGAATGGCTGCCTAAGGGTCCTTGCTTTAGTGAATGAATGTTCACTGTCATACATCCTGTTATGTAATTAAAGTTCTTGTTGGTGGATAAAACTGTGTGTACATAAGCTTAAAATTACCCCAATTATCTATTGGGAAATCCTTCATAGTATCACCTTTTTATACTTTTATCACCTGTTTAGTAGATATATTGGTTGAACCATTGTATAGGTCGAGGGGCCTTTGATAATAAAAAAAACATCGACCTATAGTCCGGTTATTGGCTTCCACCATAGGGCATCGGTGTTTCACAAACACATATAGGTCATGAAACAGCATATGTTTGTACTTCAAAATATATTGTAGAGCCACACAAAATTTTATCTGCATAAGCATTACCTTACATAGTAAGATAAAATTTTAAGGAGAATACTTTATTGTAATGCTATAAATTGTTACTTGATTTAACATATGATCTTTTGATATGTTCTGTTATCATTATATCATACCTTAGATCTTCCATGTTATTTTCATTTGTCTTCCCTACAGTAATATTGCCCAATATTTATCTTTATTTTTATACTAGCCTTATCTGGACTGCATCATTAAATTACAGAGAAAAAATGTAGTTTTCATTTGTCTTTCCTACAGTAATATTGCCCAATATTTATCTTTATTTTTATACTAGCCTTATCTGGACTGCATCATTAAATTACAGAGAAAAAAATATAGTTTTCATTTGTCTTTCCTACAATAATATTGCCCAATATTCATCTTTATTTTTATACTGGCCTTATCAGAACTGCATCATTAAATTACAGAGAAAAATACTTATTTATTTGATCATGAGTAAAATCACAAAACATTTCAATCAGGACAAGAAAACTTGTCACAAAGGGTTTATAACATTAAAAATGGGTTATTTTAGTGTTCAGTCTGTTGTGTTTCAACAACTAGTAGGTGAAATATTGCTACACTTTATTTTAAACATAAGTAAGTGCAACAACAGTTCTGATAATCTGAGATAACTACAGATTGAGATTTATGTTGTATAAGGAATGACCTAGAATAAGGACTCTGTAATGCTTTACAGGGATAGTTGGTTTGTTGATTGAGGTTTGATGTCACTTTCGACAATTTTTAGTCATATTGTACATAGTGTTGCATTTCATGAATCATAATGGATGAGTGATTTTGAATGATATGGCATTGGGTTTGGGTTCAATTATCATATATAATTTCTGAAAAAAAGATACTTTTTTAAGAGAACAGTATGGTACTTTCCAAGTTTATTATGTGTTCAAGGTGCATGGGAGAGCAATATAGGCTCATGTGAACCTTTGTTGTGATCTCAAGTGTCATCGTCCTGGCCCAAGATATTATGGTTTAAGTAATTATGAATGTACATTATATGAAGACGTTTTCGCTCAAGCTATGATAATTATGTCCATCTGGTTCTAGAAAAGGTCTTTGAAAACTACCAGGCCCGATTTTTGCCAATTCTTATTTATTTCCCTTACTTAAAGATCCTGCATGTGTTCTGTATCAGGCTCAATTGAAAGTTGACATGTGGTTACACAGAACTCACAAGTATTGTAAACAAACAACAGTTGATCATGGGTTAAAATATGTCATCTGGGCAGCTCAGATAGGGCGATATTTCATTAACGATGCAACCTTGTTATCACACTGGACTTTTTAAGTTCACAAATGCTTTGCACATATGCATATATGACCAAAGCTTACTATAGCTCTTGCTCTTAATCCTCCCCTTCTTCTGCCCCCGCCCCCACACACACACATTCAAGGACAGACGGACATATTGTGATGTATGAATCACTGCACAATGCTTGAAAATTGACCAAAGGATATCTACCACATTGACATAACATTTTCTACATTGAATTTAATGATGGTTAGGTACACTGAAGGTTATACATTTTAGTTTACCAGAGCTAAAAGCTAAAGTGAGCTATTGTCATACACTGCCGTCCACAAACTTTTCATGGTTTCGACTTATTCTATACAAACACTGCTTGGAATTTCAGCAAACCTTACAAGAATTTGAGGAAGCAAGTGCTCGAGGTCCTATTCCAATTTTGTGTTTTTGACTCAATCTGTCAACAAAGATGGCCACCAAAAGCTCCGACTGGCTGACGCATTTTAGGTTACCACAATAATGGGAGCTTATGCTTTACCCCCGTCAATGGCGTCCGGTTGAAAGGTTTGGGGAAAGTTAGATTTGAGAGAAGTATATCTAATATATAAATGAAAGTTGGCGTTCAGGTTCATCTTCAGATACCAAGATGATACCATGCACCGGATTTTACATCTGACCTACTTTTTCTGCTTGATTAACCAGGTAAAATTACATTTCTGCTGGATGAACCAGGTAAAAAAGTTTAGGTAACGTCTGGTTTGAGATAAGTTTAACACCAGATGCTGCATCTGTCGTACATTTTTGGCTTGACTGACCAGGTCAAGAAGTTTTAATAAAGTCAGGTTTGAGATAACAACGTACTGAATTTGCTTGTTCTATTTTTCATCGCTAAGCTTCGTAATTATTGCTTACTCTGCCTTTCACAACTCTGCAATCGCTGTATTGTATATCACCAAAATATTTTACAATTTACTGAATTTGTTCTGTTTTCATATTGCGCAAAAGGTATATACTTGACTGTCTCGGTCGAGTTGAACTTTGTAATAGTACTTTACTTCTCAGTAGCCGCTGTACAGAATTTCATCAAACCTTACATGAACAAGTATTCAAGGTCCCCTTTAGTATTTGTGTATTTCGACCCGATCCATCAACCGAGATAGCCGCCAATGGCTCTGATTGGCTGCCGCATTTTCGACTTTCAGCAGCCACTGCTTGGAATTTCACGAAACGAAGGCACCCAAAGTCCTCTACCAAGTTTGTGTATTTCGTCCCAATCTGTCAACTAAAATGGCTCCAAGGGCTCTGATTGTCTAACACAATTTCATATTTTTTTACCATAACTACTGCATGGAATTTTACCAAAACTGACAGGAAACAAGTACTCGAGGTCCTCCACCAAGCTTGTGTTTTTTACCTGATCTGTCGACCAAAATTGCCGGCAAGAGCTCTGGCTGACACGTTTTCAAAAACTACACAAGACGAGAACACTCAAGGTCTTTTACCATATTTGTGATCTTTTTACTCTTTCTTTTAACCAACATGACTCCCAGTGCCTCGGATTGGCTGAAATGGTTTTTTTTTACTTTTCCTTAGCAACTGCATCATGGAATTTCACAAGACATTACAAAGAGCAAGTACTTAAAATTTTCTATCAGGTTTGTGTATTTTGACCGGATCCGTCATCCAAGATGGCCACCAAAGGCTTTTATTGACACATTTGTGTCTTCCTCTCGGCAGTGCTTCATGGAATTTCGCCGAACTTCACAGAAAGCAAGTAATCAATGGTCTTTATTAAGATTGTCTTATTCGACCATATCCGTCAAGCCAAGATGGCCATTGGCTGATGCATTTATTGACCTCTCCTCACAACTGATGCATCAATAGACCAAACTTCACATGCAGCAATGTTTTCCTCTATCAAGTTTTGAGAGCACATTTGCTACATAAATTGACAGGATACTGAGGTGAGCAATATAGGCCCATTTGGACGTTTTCTTTTATTCTTATCTTAATTCAGTAAGAATTTCAGTCCAGTTTTTATTTTGTAAATCAATATGCTTGGTAAGTATATAAATTTGAAAAATCATGGAACAAATTTCCGCTCAGGGCAATGACATTTGTGATACTAGTGTGAACTCTATGCACCTCGATATAATCTCCGTGTACATTAAAGGTTACATTGAAAGGATTAAAGCCCTAATATTTATGTTTATCCGAGTAAAGCAACAAAAGCACATTAAAACAAAATTTATTTATAATTTAAAGGTATAAAAATAAGAATTATACATGATCGCATCTTTGACAACAGATACAATGACCTACATCTAATGTTGAAACATCTCGACTAAGATTAACGCCAAAATAAAGATCAAAACGAAGATGTTAATATCATCGTGTACGTATGTGAACGAAAACATTTAGAATTGAACTTTAAAAGTATACGACTAAAGAAAAATTAATTTAAGAAAAAATAATTATTAATCTTTTTTTGCATAATTATCTATCATGGATCAATGACTTAATATGTTTTAAGGTATAAAATCTTTCCTGTGTAATCCATAATCATTATTCTTCATTGAACACATGAACATAATAATATTTGCAGTTTTGACAGTGTTACACTTCCCTAATGAAATGACGATTTTCTTGCGCTGACTTCAGGAGTGATCGTTGCAATGCTATGCCTCCTCCCAGTAGGTGCTTGCTTAAAGCCAAGGGACGAGAATTTTTCCAGACCAGTCACGTGATCTGTTGTCACACCTCGCACTGGCACCTTCATCGCGTAGTTGTTTCTATCTCCTTTAAAGTGCGGATTTAGTTTCTGCGCGTGTTCGGAGATTGCAAATCTTCGGAAGAGATTGATGTCCATGCATTTATCTCTTTCCTCGTCACTGTAATCTTCATCATCTTCACCAATCCTCGATTTCTCTCGTTTTTTATTTTCTTTCATATCTGTATAGGCCTGTAAAAGTGCTTCCTGGAAAGCATCCGACCCCCGAGGGACGGGCGACTTATGAAGAGGGGATGCGGTTCTCGGAAGGGGCTCATCGCTAACACGGTTACTTCCCATGTTACTTATTTTTTAGTTATAGCTACACAAATTCTCACGAAAACATCACAAACTCCGTCTTGTCAATCTCACAAAGCTAGCATCATGTAATTCCCAAGAAGTTTGCGATATATCCGACTTATTAACAGAGGATTGTAAGACGTCCACGAAGTTGACAAATAAACAAGTATTTAAAAGATCCACTCCCAGTATCCGTCTATAATTGTAGCTGTTTCAGTCCACTGGTCTAGTGTTGTCGCCATTTAAAGTCGGATTTATATCTTAACAAGAGCATAAACTGCACATGATGTCAACCGAATTAAATGTAAGCGCAACAATACCACTTCAGTACGCGGTATGAAATAATTGCATACATATTGACTAGCTCTGAAAGGATCAAATGACGATATAGACCAAGTTTTTACACATTGAATGAGAGCTATTTACAAGTCTCATCGATTCACACATCATTCATATCGCAAATAAATATTAGAAAAGAAAGCCATTTATGTAAATCGTAAACTCGTATGTAATGACAAGTTTGAGAGAGAATAGGGCGCCACACGGAGGATTATAAGGCGTGATGGCCTATGTCGCCCCGCAGAGAGTTTTATATAAGTCCAAAATCTATCAATAGTGATCGATACCACATTAAAATCTAATCATGCATTATTAAAGACCATAATTCTCTAAATGCGACCAGGTTATGTCATTTCGGAATTTACTGTAAACCTGTGATTTCTGTTTTCTAAATTGAAAGGATTTTTTATTGTAAAATATGGACCTGTTTAATCGTGTACAGTTTACTATGTACATAAATACATCACCCAAGGGGGAAAACCGGAATGAACACAACTAGCATATGTCAAGAAGTGTAAAATTCTTACGCACAATTAATACTATTAATCTATTGAAATATATAATTTTCAGTGTATTGTGTTCTTTTGCAGTTTGTTTGGTCTCTATAAAGCTACAAAGTTATCCATACCAGTATGCAATTAACAACTTATCCTTTCTGTACAATATCAATAAAATATATGCCAGTCAAAGGCTTCATAAAAGATAAAATTAAAAATCCACACGATAACACGAATATCCTTTTAGCGAGAATGAAATAGAAGGAAGCACCCCTCAAAGGGCACAACAAAGGAGCATAGAAAATGGTTAGTCAACTGGAGGCAGTCCACATACGCTGAATAATGATGCATTAATGAAAATTACATTTACTTTTATAGCCAAAGTCGAGTGACAAATCTAGCAAACATACCTCACAATAGCAATACAAAGAAGAAATGTATACCATTTAACGGTTTCAATGATTAGCTATAAAACGCTTCAACAATTTATCTTTAACACAAACAATCCAAAATAAATCAAAGTGCATATTTGATACTGGGTTATAGATGAGATAAAACATAGTTAAAAATAACAATACATACCATGATAGTGATATCATTATTCAATAACTCTCTGTTATATCATATGCCACTAAATGTTTCAGGCATATAACTGAATACAATAAAATAGAGGGTTATGAGAAAGATTGAATCTGAAAACGATACAAGGACTAAAGACCCCCCCCCCCCCCAAAAAAAAAAAAGGAAGGGCTGAGTGGATGTTTACTATATAACTAAGTTATCAGCACCTCGTCCTTAATTTCGAAAGCAATTCCTATAGTTATTATTATTTTGAAATTAGAAGTTGAACTTTGTCACAATATTACTGTTTAGATAATAATTACAAAAAATCTAAACAACAAAAATATAGAATCAATCAGAACTTTTCAAATTATATCAGACTGGCAATTTAGAGGACGAAGAGAATAATACAGTAGACAACAGACGATATCACATCTGTTTGGAGATTTTATGTGTGTGTGTGTGTGTGTGTGTGTGTGTGTGTGTGTGTGTGTGTGTGTGTGTGTTAAAACATGCGATATCTACATGTACCGAACAATCAAGTGAAATTAGAGTATGTCTCGTACATATCCAAATACGCTTCGACGACGTCATAGCAATACGTCAGCTGTTCCTGAAATGGACATGAAAAAATATATATATATATATAATACATATGGCATGCCTTCAGTACGGTATAATCATAACGCGTTTTCACATCTATGTTTTGAAGTTTATTTGATGATTAACAACTTACATCTGTTATATATATTTCACATAGGAAACATTTATATTTCCCATTTCGATTTTTTAAATGTGTTGTAACCACGTGTGCGAGGGAAAGTCAATACCCATGTCATGATATGATCAAAAGATTCCACATCCTCGCTATAATTTCAGGTGTCGCCACAATGTCCCGTGAATGGCATTCCCAATGCAAATTAAGTTATTATGTTTATATGATACCTTACAGAGCTTTAGTGTTTTCAAGGCGGATTTTATATAATAAATTCACGTAGCACAGATAATTCACATTATATACGTATAATTTGTTCATTCTTAAGAAGTGTACCTTGCTAGAAACGATCTGTTGTCGTCTGCTCCGCATTTGTAATACTGTCTGAAAGACATCAACTACTTGTTCTGTTCGCAAACGCTCTATTATGTTCGCTATGGTACAAAATAAGCCACTTTTCTTGGCACCATTCCTGAAAAAGTTTATTTAAGCACACTTACAATACAATGTTAGATTTGTTTCGTTTATATCGAGCTATTAGATTCATGCGATAATTCTGGGGGTTTTTTTATTATTTGCCTGAACTCCTACATTTATCGCATTAGAAGTACATTTGAACTAGGAGCAATGATTTATACTGCATACAGGCATCAGTTATGAGAGTCCTAATAGCATTGTCAACATTAGCCCGTTGTAATGTTACTCAGTTTTCTTTTATATGGAAATAATAATAATTGACTCATGTGATTAAGTTTTGAAATAAAATTCTATTTAACTTTTCCGAAATATATAGCATTCTTTGATACAAACCCCATTTTGTACCTTATACAAAGATTTAATTATGCAAAGATTTTGATGTCTAATTCCATTATGATACTTTAAGAACTTTCTTTCAGCCTGAATGACGAGTCCAGCTCGTAATCGGCGAGTCGCGGGTCCGAATTTCACTTGACCCATGATCATGGCAGTATATATGACATCACTGTTAAATGTAATGAGGAGTTCAGAACACTGGTAAACTGTCTGTTATGATAGAGACTCTAGGCTACACATAAAAGAGGATCTGGTACGATAAATACCCTTAATTACAAGTAATAGAGGATCTGGTATGACAAAGACCCTTAACTACAAGTAGTAGAGGATCTGGTATGACAAAGACCCTTAACCACAAGTAACAGAGGATCTGGTATGATAAAGACACTTAACTACAAGTAGTAGAGGATCTGGTATGACAAAGACCATTAACCACAAGTAACAGAGGATCTGGTATCATAAAGACCCTTAACCACAAGTAGTAGAGGATCTGGTATGACAAAGACCCTTAACGACAAGTAACAGAGGATCTGGTATCATAAAGACCCTTAACCACAAGTAACAGAGGATCTGGTATGATAAAGACCCTTAACTAAAAGTAGTAGAGGATCTGGTATGACAAAGACTCTTAATTACAAGTAACAGAGGATCTGGTATGATAAAGACCCTTAATACTACAAGCAGTAGAGGATCAGGTATGATAAAAACCCTTAACTACAAATAGCAGAGGATCTGGTATGATAAAGACCCTTACTATAAGTAATAGAAGATCTGGTATGATAAAGACTCTTAACTACAAGTAATAGAGGATCTGGTATGATAAAGACCCTTAACTTTAAGTAATAGAAGATCTGATATGATAAAAATCCTTAACTACAAGTAACAGAGGATCTGGTATGACAAAGACCCTTAACTACAAGTAATACAGGATATGTTATGATAAAGACCCTTAACTACAAGTAATAGAGGATCTGGTATAATAAAGAACCTTGATACTACAAATAAAAAAGGATCTGGTATGATAAAGACTCTTAACTACAAGTAATAGAGGATCTGGTATCATAAAGAGCCTTGATACTACAAATAAAAAAGGATCTGGTATGATAAAGACCCTTAACTACAAGTAATACAGGATATGGTATGATAAAGACCCTTAACTATAAGTAATAGAGAATATGGCATGATAAAGACCCTTACTTCTACAAGTAATAGAGGATCTGGTATGATAAAGACCCTTAGTACTATAAGTAACAGAGGATCTGGTATGATAAAGACCCTTAACCACAAGTAACAGAGGATCTGGTATGCTAAGACACTTATCTACAAGTAACGGAGGATCTGATATGATAAAGACCCTAAACTACAAGTAATAGAAGATCTGATATGATAAAGACCCTGAATACTACAAGCAGTAGAGGATCTGGTATGATAAAGACCCTTAAATACAAGTAATAGAAGATCTGATATGATAAAGACCCTTAATACTACAAGCAGTGGAGGATCAGGTATGATAAAGACCCTTAAATACAAGTAATAGAGGATCTGGTATGATAAAAACCTTTACTATAAGTGATGGAGGATCTGATATGATAAAAAAAACTCTTAACTACAAGTAATAAAGGTCTGGTATGATAAAATCATTTAATTACAATTATTATACACCTGATAGGATTCTGGGATTCTGATTGTTTGATTATTGCAATCGCCCCAGGTCGATTAGCAAATCCGCTTTGAGAGCGCATGTGCAAACTCCATTAGCGTGGCATGTTGGGTAATAATTTAGTACTAAGAAACAATATTGGCATATAATTCTATGTTAAATATTGAGATTTCCAGAAATAAATCTAATATAAATCTTATTTTAAAAAAAAGATTTGCTCAATACAAAAGACAACTTATTTCTGAATATTAAAAATAACACCCGAGAGACTTTCCTGAAAAGGAAAAAGGGGCGACTACTTTCCTAATAAGGAAAATAATGAGGTGTGGATTTAGAGAATTGGAAAAATCACAACTGCGCGAAAAGATGACTTCTTGGAATAGGTATACTAGTGTTAAGAAATTCTATAGAAGGATCTAACTTTTTTGAGATGAATTTCAAAAACAAATAATTCCTATCTACATAAAGCCATTTGACTTTCTGACCAATATCCTGAACATTTAATACTATTCCGATTGCAACCTAAACTTTTTTAAAAGCTACGTTTGTACACCATTAAAATGACTTAAGAATCAAAGGTACTATATGTAATATTTATTGACCGAAAGATGATGTAATGACCGGGTCATTATATTTAATGACCGCCGAATATGACCGACGCAGAAATCCGATATGGTGACGATCGCACGCCAATTTCTCACGTGAATATTCTTGATATACATGTAAATTTTCGGTGTTATAAATCAATTTATTACTCCCTATGAGGTCAATACGTCAAAATGCTGACCTGATACCTGGCATTCGAGATAGTCTGACCTCTGTCGTAATAGGCCTCGGTCAGGTTAGACCATCTCGAGAGCCAGGTCTCGAGTCATCAATTTGACATAAAGACCTTATAGGGAATAATTTAATTTTATAGTAAAAGATCTAATATGATAAAGATACTTCACTACAAATATAAAGAACTCTAACTACAATCATTTAACATGAAAAAAGTTTGCGGTCTGATCGGTCGATAGCTTATCATCATGAAAACTGTATACTCAAATATTGTATTAAGTGACAACTAATGTTCACGAAATTGTCATGAATAGAAATAAAGACCAGGGGCCAGTTGTTCGAAATTTTAACCACTGGTTAAGCTAACCAGTGGTTAAAATTGGAGAGACAATTACTTTAATTTATAAGATTTCTGTATAAAAATCTAAATTACTTTGTAAAGCTTGTTTAATACGCTACAAATCAGTACACAGACTATGACTTAAAGTCTTCTCATTTCAAAGATACAGTCAGACGAAATTTAACCATTGGTTAACTTAATCAGTGGTTAAAGTTTCGAACAACTGGCCCCTGGTCATTATCTTTTCAATAATGACCGGATCTTTACTTCTAATGGTATGTCCGCCTGATTATTTTCTGAAATAATGGTGGGCGAAAATATTGTCAATATGATAAAACAGCAAATTACTATCGATGAAGTCATAAACAGCGAAATTATGACTGTCGAATTAGCACTCTCGGTGGTCTGACATAACATCGTCCTCGGGCATTAGTCTGAACAGACCATCTCTAGTTTCAAGCCCCGAGGTTATGAAACTTTTTGGAGCACGACTCGGTGATCCAAACTGAGTGCGTGTTCAAATTCGAGCACGATTCGAAATTCGTCGAGGTTATAAGAAATTGGAGCACGATAGCGTGCTCCAATTTCGAGCATGTACTCGAAAATCTAAAGATTAGTTAATACCACATCGAAGTCGTACTGGTAGTGTACAAGACCAGTTACCGGCTACTACGTTATCAAAGGTATTCAAAACGTGAAATGACGAAATTTTCATATGTACTATTTAGTATCTTATACATTGCAAACAATCACGGGAAAAAATCTAATAAATTCATGTTTGAATAGCCGGTAAGTGGTATAAGCTGATAACTGGTACATTATATATTTATGTAATTTAATTATTTTTATGAAACAAGATATTTGATTGGCCGTTGAAAGCATATTATAGCTTCAGAAATTTGTTTGGTCGGTTGCAAGGAGCAACCAGCTATGTAGATATTTTCCTCCGCTCTTGTTATTAAATTTTCATTTACATTTTAAAAAAGAATCTAATGTTGATAATTCAAATTATTCAAATTATTCTAGTCTGATATTTAATTATAAGGATTAACTTTATTCTGCAATTTATTGAGGAGGCGGTGCACACATTTTTATAATCCGCTTAAATCCTTATTATGATATTACATTAGCTTATTACATTGTATGAGCGCATTGATTTCCAAATATAATTTTCCGAGAAAAGCCGAAAATAAAATTTAAACCGTTTAATGATACGAATAAAACTTCAGAAAATGTGCAAAAAAAAAAAAACTAGTTAGAACATTGAAAATTGTGATCGAAATACAAATAAATATATGATGAAATATGTCATGGTCTGGTTTCAAATTAAGAATCGAAGGGGTTTTAAATTAAAACGATAGATATACATTTATTCTGAAAAATATATTAGATAATTCACCAAAAACCTCACATGCAATGGACAGCGATGATTGTGGATTGACTCTGCATTTTCCAGGTGTTGACAAGATCTAGGAGCTCTATCATCGGACCCGGAGCATGAGGCACGACGGCATCTTCTGGCCAAAACAAGCACTGGAACTGCTTCACCATCATAGGCTCATTACTATCTCCTTTCTTCAAATGTAAAAAAATATTGAATAAATAATAAAACAATATCCGTATATATACTTGTCATCGCCACTGTCTGTGCAGTAGGGCCGTTGATATAAACATAGATGACTCAAAACAAAGTAGATATGGACTTGTGGCAAACTTTTTAATTTTATTCGTTTTTAAAGTTTAAAAGTAAACTAATATCGTGACCATGACACATGTGTAATCTTGACCATATTTGGTTAATATACTTCTAGTAGAAACCAATATGCCACACGATAACAGTGTTTGGTATAAAAATACCATCGTGTTTAGAATTATAAACATGCGGAGCAGTAAGTAAAATTTTGTTCTCGACCAAACATGATATCTATGTTTATAGGTATAAGTCAAACAACAGTAGTGCATTATATTGTAAGATACTTGACATGTAATAGATATTTCAGACATTTACCATTTTTTTCATATAAAATTAACCAGAAAGAAACAAAAATAGTACTGTACACTCAAAGTGGGGGATTTTTTTGGCTTCCAACACAATCATCAGAAGTTCTGATTATCGAATAGAGAAATACTTCTTTACACATAAACCGTAGGTAATCGCCAATGAAATGATGTACAATAGACCATTTTCCGGTTTTGATAAAAGACGACTTTTTGTCCGAGCTAATACCTTTTGGCGTTGTTTTTCATAGTGACGTTATAATGAATCTATGTCATGCGTTATGACGTCACTATGAAAAACAACGCCAAAATGTATTAGCTCGGACAAAAAGACAGCAATTATCAAAACCGGAATATGGTCTATTGGTGTGAAATACCTACAGGAACATGCTGTAGGTATTCGACTATTTGTGTAAGATTGTGACTGTGCATGTTGTACTCTTACAAAAGACAAAAGAGGTCACATCAGAGCTAAGGTTTTGGCTCTGAAGACATATAAAAATTCTACAGACATAGGGAATGAAAAATGATAATGACAACCCCAAGTTGATAATGTAGTATGTTGAAGTTTTTAAGCTATTAAATCCCGACAGAAGGCACACTAAAACTGTGCCTCGATTGTTTGCTATTTTATATGATCTATAACCCTTTGACATTAGCGTTTCCGAGAATGTGATACAAATATATTTATATAGTTGGTACTCACAGTATTGACCCTAAATTTCAATGAATTGACATTGTCCAGATGTGTGGTATCTATCAACTCCACGTTGATATTACCGATATCTAACGATCCCTGTTCCGGCCAGTACTTTTCTAAACCCTGTAGTAAAGGTATGCATTAGATTCAAACTTTCAAATATACGAATATGAAAAACTTACATTTTTATCAAAGTAAAATACGATAGAAAAGTTTATAATCAGAATTTATTCAATAAATATTAACTCGTTATTATGCTGTTTATTGCTCTAAAGATTACAACACCGAGGCTTTTTACGAAAATACACACACCTTGGGCCTAATGTAACTCTAAGAGCTTATTAAAATTACAAAGGTGTAAGAAAGTTCTCAATGTTGTAAATCCAAATATGTTTCTTGATGGTTAAGTTTAACTTATATACAAACAACAACAACACACACACACACACACACACTTACACACACACATATATATATATATGCGCATATGAAAATGTCTTGAGAGCACACGTATACATTTGGGAAGGTTCTAAATTTTGACACAAATGACTAACATTGCTATCAGACTCTGTAGAAACTGTTTTACTCATTTACATGTTATCCACATCAATATATGAATTCAGATTTGAATAACAGTATGAAAGAATCATAATGTTATAAAATTAAATGTTAAGTTTGCATATACCGTTCTGGTAATTAAGTAGTATCTGCCCGGCAATGCACAG
Source organism: Pteria penguin (assembly GCA_035048485.1). Lineage (NCBI taxonomy): Eukaryota > Metazoa > Mollusca > Bivalvia > Pterioida > Pteriidae > Pteria > Pteria penguin. The sequence continues at coordinate 36,807,937 of CM068580.1, read as the reverse complement.
TATATTTTGAATTCTTGGATGCAAATATGTGACCTGAGCTTTCTATGCGTGAAAAAGTTAATTCACCTATCATTTTTTTTCATCTAGGAAATAGAGTACACTGAACTTCCCAATAATCTATAATATTTTGTGGACTCCGTGAAGTGGTGACAGAGTAGAGTAGTAATGCATAGCTATACATGTATATGATAAACTACAAATGTAACATGTTTAACCTTATCTTTTTTAGGAGAATTCATCATGACGATTGTAGTAATGTTCTGTGACGTGATCAGGTCCCAAAAATCTTCTACGGTTTCCTTCAAAGGCATCTGCGTTAGGGCAAAACCCGCTGCCTTCTTAAATCCCTAGGGCACAATGAATGGTATCTAATGTCATTATGGTAATTTAAAATGAAATATTTTAAAAGTATACTGTATTTAATCCTATATTATTAATTTAAAGCAGAAGTAGTATTCATAGGTTTAACACACTAGTTCTAGTATTCTGTATGTACAATTCCCTCAGATTTCATGCATCAATATACATACAGGCAACATTATCGCATTGATGTAATCACTGCCACCAGGAGTGTTCACGAAAAAGCGGAAACTTTCGGCTGAAATTAAAAGTAAGTAACTGTAATCATTTCTGTGCATACTTTATTATAACATTGAATCTAATATTGCATCATACAGTATCAGGGTGGGTGTAGGCCATCAGCAGGGATGTTTAAGAAAAAATAGTTAACGTATATTTGTTGACATCAATGTGTGAAATTTATCTATTGTATTAAATTATTATACCAACTGCCAAATGCTACGGTTACAGAAAACACTTATATAAGCTACTATCTGCAGTTTATATCTTTTCGCAAATGTTATATTGGGAAACACTACTACAGTTACAGTTGCAGAATTGCAGAATATAAACAAACATTAATAACTCACCACTCCTGTGATAATTTTATCAAAGAAATCAAAATTTTCACTCAGAATGTAAAGGCGAAATACATGATTAATTTCATAATAATATACTAACATTTTACAGTATGATTTGATTGTTATTATATATATTTTCTCTAATGCTGTGAGTCCCAAACTGATTTTTCTATTTTCATGTTAAACACACAGCATTGAACTATATTTGTATTATCTTTTTTATTCGGTATTCATGGCGGGTGTGAATTAGCCATATAAGAGACCCCTACATCTCCGAGAAACATGGTCCCATGTCTTATGCCTGCCTTGGTGTGCTGAACTGAATGCTTCAGCTAACACAACACAATTATCTTTGTATTTTCACTCAACATTAAATTTATAAATAAATTTTGTACACAATAGAAGAATTATCAACACGACTGATAAAGATGAATGTACGATTTCATCAGAACATTTACAACATTAGTTAGTAGATTTGTATAACTGTTCAATTATTACTGTGTGCGCCTACGTGGTTTGAATCTGGTTACAACTTATATAACAATTTATATTATACTTTGCTATGATAGTTACAAATATCAGTAAAATATTTAATATTTCAAGTGCATTAAAAGATATTTCAATTTTCAATTTACTGAACCATAGCAAAAATATAAATTTGATAGTTCCAAACTTTGATATAAATATCGGACATCCCTACATCAGTTTTCCTTATAGACAATTTTTGTCATTGATACCTCATTCAATTTATTAATCTACAGATAAATTATTTTCCATCTCATACCGGCCAGTATATTAGTGTATCTATTTTTATGTCGATTTTCGGGAAGTTTGGCTGTACTGAAATTATGCCCATCAGATTGTGGAACTAAGTTGGTCATCATCTACAATTAATATCAGAAAGCGAAAATTAACTTGATTAATGATTTTATTACTACAATATCGATTCATTTATTAAAAGAAAGTTAAATATACATTATTATTAATATATAGTTTTAATACAATCCAAATTTCATGTAATGGTAGTATATGCTAAAGAAAGTAAAACGCCCAAACACTTAAAAAAGAAAATGAAAACTTATAAAATCTCAACCTCAAATTGTTCGAAGAGGTAAGTTTTCTCTGTTTTTGGATTGACAGATTTCAGTCTGTCATAATAATCATGAAATTCCTTCGTGTCCACTGCATTCTTGGTGCCGGTTAAACCCTCTAATACAGCATCATGTAGAAACTCGTACTGTTCCTGGAAGAAATGGGTTTCTGAATTTGAATAGTGAAAAATAGCATTATAATGTAAATACATATATTAATAATGTTGATGAAGGATTTGTAAAGAAATCTATTTCAAATATATAGTGTAAATCCTCGATATTTTTTTTTATAAAATATTCGTTTAATATATCTTAAGCATCGTATCAACATCTGTTAGACGTTCTGATTAAACAAAGAAACAAAATTATTCCATTAATAAAATTTTATATTTTGTTTTCACACTAGTTTTGAATATTTGATATGCATGAATTATCTCTAATTTAGGATAGTATCACAATGAATTGGACTTCACAAATCATTTCTTGTTATTGCGGAAGATTCTTTAAAATAACAGCAGCACAACAAAACGAACAGCCATATAGACTGCCTAGTGTAGAAAAAAATGATACCAGTGTCTGCACCAATCCTGTCCTTTGTCCTCGTAATGTAGACAAACAATGAACAACATCGATATATCCATGCTGCTGACCTTCTATCATCAGATAATCAAGGGCTATGTAGGTCCCAGTGCGTCCAATACCAGCACTATAATAGAGCGGACATAATTATCTACATCATACAGTTTAATAACGTTATTAAATATTTCTATTTCTAGTCCCATTGTGCAAAACCAAAAGAATTCTATATAATTCGGGGATATATATGACCACGTCTTCGTAATTGAAGCTATAACTTGCATCGAAAGTACAGCGTACGTTACCAATACTTACTTGGTACACTCCGATAAAAAAATATTCCGATTTATTTTTGGCAAAGTACCACACAAACTGTACAGTTAAGATAAAAGAAATAGTACAATCAAGAGATATTAATTTTAATAACAAGACATACGAACTGTACAATCAAGACACAAAAATTGTACACTTATACACACAGATTGTATAATCAAGACACAAAAATTGTACACTTATACACACAGATTGTATAATCAAGACGATATTCCAACTCTACACACATTAGATGAATGAAGACTTGTAAAATATCGAAAGTATCACAACCTCAAAACAAAAACAAGAACCGGAGGGGAAGGGGATGGGTTAGTTAAGTCTAACCCACAGCAGGGACCTTTTTCACGATTTCCATTATGCAAAGGAAATATGTACAAAAATGCTAGATTTACTGGCTCTATGTCATTGTGGAATTCAGCATACAAAATATAGAATATAATGTGCGAATACATTTGTATCGATAACGTTATTAAGTGCCTCGTAAGTCTCAAATAAATTCTATGTTATTTAAATCTTAAAAATGTCATACAGCGCAGAGTTATCGGACGGATTCTTAACTTGTTAAAATGATGTTTTGATTCATTTTATAAATTGACTGTCCTCTGTCAGGACCAGGTCAACTAGTATGACGTTATCTGCAGACGCTCAGTTTTGGTGATTTACTTTAGCAATGATTTTTCACATTGTCAAAAACGTATTATTATCGCATCACTACTCTTTTTCAAATAAATACATACTGTTCTCAGGCAATTCCAGTAAATACCATTTCGCATTTCCAATGAAAGCCAATTTTCAGTCTAGCACAGATTTCTTATTTTTTTTTACGACAGACAAAATTCGTTGCAACAATCAATGCATTACATAAATATACAAGCAAATCTATTGACGCAAGCGTCAAAATTTCGGGCCGTAACCAAATTCTTCATTGACTAATATTTCCATTTCTAAAAGTTTCGCCCACCTATAGTGTACAGTTGTTTAAGGACCTATGTTTTATTTTTACTTTATGTATTTAAGCTGAATATAATTTTGATTATGATGTTCTTCGAAGTAATACTGAAATCTGAAAAGAAAGTTTATTATAGGAGTGATATTTGTTGGTTATGATTGAATTCTATTTGAAAGGATTATGCCCCTTCATATTGAAAAAATAGAATCCTAAGAATTTTTACCTATTTATTCCTTTTGAATTTTGAAAAAAAAAGTTTTAAAGTGGTAGTATCAAAACGCTTTGTATTATTTTGATTTACTTTTAATTTTCTTGCAATTCCTTACTAGTTTCTATGAAAACATTAATTCAAACTTAAAATCTAGATCTACATAATTAGTGATTATAATTTAAAACATGATCTGTTGTATTTATTTTTCTTTAACAAATCCTTATGTTGTACAATTCACCTGCAAAAATATGAGGCGCTATAGTTGTAACCGAAAATTAGCTAAAAACATCTTCGAAAATTTGGTTTTATGAAGTTATGACCATCTCGTCTCTTATGTTTGGAGGCTAAGAGTAATACCCAATAGACTGAAGTATGAAATTACAGGATGACATCGAATCAAAATTTGAACCAATGATTTAAAAGGCTTTAATCGTTGTAACCTGACTTAAAACATATTTTTGTATGTTTCTTTATATGTACAATTATTTATCGTAAGTTTACCTATACGTCTTAGAATATCTTAGAATATCTTCTGTGATCACTTATAATTATAATCTGGGAGTACATTTTGCGATCTTTTCGGTAAATTGATTCTCCTCGGTAATCCCCACTGAAGAGACATAAGCTGTCGAAATGTGCATATGGTGCACAAAATTAAAAGGTATATATGTTCTATATTTATTATAACCACTAGGCCGGTGTCACTGCTGGTGGACTGATAGGCCCCGAGAGCATCATAAATCTAGTTTTCAATGCTTTTGTACTGACATGAAGTATATACTTCATATTTTCAATTATCAAATTAAGTAAACCACCCTAAAACTAATGAGTATCTCATTCATGCATAGCTCTGTCCTTAGATAGATTCTTTGGTTCACTTTTCGGTCATTTTGGCTTCAACACTGCTCTTCAAATATTTATTTATTATGAGAATTCCAATCATTTGGCCACGAGCATCATTGAAGAGACGTAAGTTGTCGAAATGCGCATGTATGTTCTATAAATATTTATACTACCGCGCACAGCGAGGTTTCTAAAAATAAATTGGACATTGAACACTGCAGCGTTGTCAATCGGGTTACGATTGCAGCATTGTGTAAACATATCTTAAAATAGCGCTGCAATTATGATGTCATAATTTGCCAGTGATTTAATACGTAAATAAATAATATTTTTACTTTTAAAAATATTTGATATATATTTAAACTCTTAGGTAAAAGAACACATTTATAAACATGCATAAAGATTCCGATGAAATGAATAGTATTCCCGAAAAAACTCTGCGTCGCTTTCTTAAACCTTTACAGTATACTGACCGCCTCCTGGCGACCCGTAATTATGGTTCTGCTATAACGCATATAAGATATGCTATACTTCAGATAATTGTAAATTTTCATTTCTGAACATAATGGATTTTTGACGTTATATAAGGAGACACTTTCTTTGTATGTTAGTTTTATTTTTCTTTTGTTTCACTTTGTCTTATTACAGATCATTCTCACCGCATCATGCACTTATTTGGATCAAACATCTAATGCACTACACACGTAAGAGACAGTACAGGAAGATATTGAGGACTGGTATCCGAATTTAACGGAATTCGGTGATTAAAGTATGACGTAACGTCTGAAGTGATGTGTATTTGCATTCAACAACTTTTCCTATTTCTCGAAACATTATACGTGATCTACTGATTTTCAGTTTTGAAAAAGCTAGTTATTCAAAACTTAAACCATTGGTTAGGCCATTAACGAATGGTCAAATTTCATCTGATTATATCTTTATATAAGAAGACTTAGTCACTGTGAGCAGATTAATCAGAAACCAGCACTGTAATGTAATTCAGAAATATAAAAAGAAAGATAATAGGGTTCGCCGTTTATCCTTAATAATGAAGAATTAAGGGTTACTGATTATTACGTCATGATAACGTCTCATTGTACTTTACGTCCTGTTTGTGGGAATACCTTATATTTCCTCCATGTACATTAGGACCGCAGTTAATGGCGGCAAACCCCATTAAATTGAATTAATTGTCGCTTAAACTTTAATTATTGGTCATAATGATTATGTAAATAAAACAATTATATATTTTATAAATTATTATTATATTAATATACATTGCATTATCAAGTAATCACATGTTGTAATGTAAGTTTAATATATATATATATATATGTATGAATCACATTGAATATTTTAGTAGAGAAAGAGAGTAGTATTTCGAAGCTTGTGATTATTCACGGAATTCGCTGTTTAAAAAGTTGAAATGTTAATGAAACCGGCAAAACTGAAGACAACAGAAGTAAGAGTAATGAGTACTGAAGTACCTATGTAATGACCTCCAAGGAATTTAATGAGGACGTCATGAAATCCCTTGAGAAGGAGTTACTAATTAATTACTAATTAGTAATGTCAAAAATAGTCTGAGAAATTTTTGGAAGGGTGAGGGAGAGCATCAAAAATGATGAATTGTCTGGACATTACAAGGAGGCAATTACAGAAGAAAAACATTGATATTGTACACATTCTTGCTATGTGTGATAGAAGGCGAGACCTCCGAGATATTGCCAGAGAATTTGGGATAAGTTATGGGACTGTTCAATCAATTTTAACCAATATCCAAGGCATGTCTAAGGTTTCAGCTATGAGAATCTCTATTATGTTGACGAAGGATCAAAAGAAAAAGAGGTATGCTAACTTTGCATCTTTTGTCCTGCTATAAGAATTGTCAATCAGGGTGAAACTTAGGTTCACCAATTTGATCAAGAATCTAAGAAAGAAAAACGATGCAATGAATTCATCCTGTATCAAACCCTCCGAAAATTCAAGAGAATTTAGCCAGCTAATTCATAGCCTCTATCTTATGGGACACTAGGGGAGTAATTATGATTGATTTTCTCGAGGAATGCCGCACGATAAATGCTGCATCTTACAATATACAAATGATGCAAATGAATTAAAAAGACTACCTCAGGCGACAGTGAGAAAGAGAGATTGAGAAGGTGCATTGAGAACAAGGAAGATTGTATTGAAAAATAATGACAATTTTTTTTTCAGTCACGGGTATTCCTAAGTACATGGGTCTGAGAAAGTTTTGGTCATACATCGAACATGAACATATTTATGAGATTAAATTAATCAGATTAATCTGTAACACAATATTTATAATACTTATGATATTTCAATAATTTATCAAATATGCAATTCAGTGTTTTCGTAACAGTGTGTATGACAACACCGAGAGCACCTGCTCTATCAACACTGAAAATCAGTTGATCACCGATAATGTTTCCAGAAAGTAGGAAAAGTTGTTGAGTACAATTACACATCACGTCAGATGTTATTTCATACTTGCTCACAAACTTCCGTTAAATTCGGATACCCGTCCTTGATATCTTCCTTAACAATCATCAGTCTCTTAAGTGTGCAGTATATATGCAACATCTATAACACTCTCTTCAACGGCAAATACTTATGAAACAAAGACTAAGTTTACAAATAATAGTAACCTGCAGTGCACGATGACAGGCGTGTCTTGCAGATCAGTTGTGTTGACAACTTTATTCCTGAATTCCACTATTGTTGAAGCAATACGTGGTACATCTTTGTCTGGCCATGCAGTGAAATGATAATGCGTAACTAATCTCTTCTCATCAGTTGTTATCTGATAACAAATCAGAATATCTTTACTGTCATCAGCTTAATTATTTCTCAGATTTCTCATTGGTTAAGATTTGTGTATGGATTAAATGTCGCATTTTATATATTGATTTATCAGATCGAGGAAGTGAAAACGAGAAATTACAAATAAAAGGAATATATGGAGAAACAGAGGCTACATGAGTATCTAAGTGACCAATGTCTTTTTTTTCTGTATCACACATTTACGGAGCAATATGTAATGTTTATTTAAGATATGCCATGACATAAGTGGTGTCTATATATCTTTGACAGTGTGTATGTAATGAAATATGTTAAATTCAATTAAACTAATGAATCATATTTAACACTTCAGATTCAAGATTATATGGTGCCCATGACAAACGTGTAATAGGCATCATTAGATCTTGTAAGACTTGTACAGCATTTATTACCCTTATATCATTTTCAAATACATGATCGTTATGTACAACTTAAAAAATATACAAACCTGTTTAATCTCCAAGGTTCTTACAATAAAATTTGCGAATGACGAGACTTGTAACAATTTCACCTCGACTGACCCATATGTCTCAGTTTCATTTGGCCAATATTGAAGACATTTCATCTAAAATGAAAGAAGAATTATTTCCTTAATGCCTATCATAGAACGAATAGGCGGATTTTTTTTCTAAATATAAACTTAACAGTGATGAGTATAATACATAAAAGAGAAAACTGAAGCTGTATGACAAAAATTACCATGGACATGCACACAAAAGAAAATAAAAGTAAACTTATATACGTATATGTAAAACATATCTATACATTAAAATTTCGTTGTGATGAGATTGTGCAAATGATGCAGTGAATTGATATAATTTAGATTTCAATCATGTGTAATATTCAAAGGGTTCCGAACAATTTGCAGATTGTGAAGTTCAGTTAAATAATCTTAAATCCACATACAGAAGAAAGAAATTTGAATATTTTACAAGTTACTATGTCACAAGTCAGCGAAACAAAATAAAAATAAATTAATATATAATAAAGTATATATATATATCAAACAACAGTAACGATCCTTTAAGAGGCGTTAAAGTCCGTTGTCATTATCAGTGTAAACAGCATGACATCCATCTCGATGAAGCATAGAGACTTTGAGGTATCATTTCCATTGACGCAACAGGAAAAAAAGACAAAGAAATGGGGGAGTGATAAGTATATCAATTCACATAAAACAAAAGATCAAAGAAGATTTTCTGTGCAACGTTTACCTCCATTTGGCGAATAAGGCTTCCGAAAATTCATGAAATTAGATAGAGTATTAAAAGGAATACAATACTATAAGAAATAATGTTGATAAGATTTGCGTATGGAAATAAGTACTGTTCCGCCTTCTTTCAGGTTTGTTAACATAACGATCTTGTGACACTTTTCTTGCCATATCATCCTCCAAAAATCAATCACTGTATCGCTCGTAAACGGACCTATCACAAAATATCGATACAATTATATATAGAACAATGGAATCTTCTAGTCAAATGAAATTTATCGTTTATTTCTCACACCTATGACACCTCGATAATGCTTTCAATTCGAAGGCTTATCCGGGTCTAAAAATGTAATGGTTCAAAACAGGATAGTGCTTTTAGAAAATCACGCGTATTAGATATATGCGCTTATTTGTGCAGTATTTTATCAAATTACAACCAGGTATGTCCATATCAAATATTTCCATGAAAGTGTCATCTTAGTATCCCAACACAATTATCATTTATACGAAAATATATATTATCTTTTAAAAGTACATTTTTCTCTCCCCACCTTTTTAATTTAGGGGCATATCAAGTATGCATAGCTAATGCATAATTGTACGACTTTTGCAACACAATTAAAAACAATTTCTCAATGACAAGAAAAGAATAAGTAGTCAAAATATAGTAAATATCGATGACAAAATATACGAAAATATTTAGATTCTATCATTTTGTGTAAGGTAACATCGACGGAAACCTAAGAGTAGTGGAACCGAGCGTGGGTTTCTGACGATGTATATATATATATCAATACGTTTAATGCATCTCCTCTGATGCCAAGAATATCATACTTCATAATAAATTGTATAAACATATCCCTAGATGGTTTTGGTTCTACCAGTTACGTTTACCTGTTAAATCATTTTTGTAATTAGTTTGCTCTACAGATATTTCCTTCTGTAGTTTGACTTTCAGTATCAGGTTTGAGCATCACTAAAATTTGTACTCATGCGCATCTGGTGCACAAAATTAAATATTGGTATATATGTTCTTCCACTGTGGTACATTGTTTTTAGTACAATAATAAAATGACGCCACTTTCTTTCGTATTTTACATTAATGTCAAACTTATTTTCTTTGAAGCGTGGAGCTCGTAAAAAGCGGAGGGTATGACTTCAGTGTTATTTAATCCTTTTCCTGATGTTATGTGACAGTGGCACTTTCTGTGGCAAACACAGAGTGTTCACATTGATGTATGTATACTTTGCTGAATAATATTTGTTTCGTCTGTATATAGGGGGCATTCCCGGTGGATGTGGTTAGCCAAACAGGAAACGCTCACCCCTCCTGTAATGAGTCTCAACTGTGTATTTCAGGGGTCCGTGAATGTCCACTGTGGTACATTATTGTTAGTGCGATAGTCATATGACACCAGTTACTTTCGTATTTTACATTATAATGATAACAACAAAATCAACACTTTTAAAAACTAGGATATAAAATCGTAAAAGAATCTGAAATATATTTATGGCATATAAAATATAAAACGAGTAATGATTTACCTTGTGATGCAATGTAAGTCTTCTCTTTGTTCATTCCCTATTAATAGAAATATTTCACATAAGAAGGAATTGTGTTCTAGATGTCCATTTTTATTTTAATGCAGAATGCTTTGTGGAAAATATTTGTAATTTCTCAATCTTCATATACAGAATGAAAAGAAAGGAAAAGCTCTTCAGTATGAAAAGAACCTCTGGCATGTCTTGAATACAGATAATACTTACGTTAATGTAACTAGCATTAATATAATCTCCATAACCGTCTAATGTATTCAAAACTACTCTGTTAAAATCATCTGAAATGTAGTGACTTTAAATAAATGTACATTAAATGCTAAACAAATTATTGGAATACAACTCCTCCGATACATATTTCATATCATGTTGAATAAAATAATTCTAATGTGTAATTTAGTGATGCTATGATGATAATGATAGCACGTAAGAAGTCCAAGTACATGCTTTAAATTCACTAAAAACGTAGTCGCAGCTGGCATGATAACATCTTTGATGTTACAATCGAAACTAAATATAATCGATTATACTGAATAACCAGAAGGTTTTTTTCATAAAACTATATGACTCTTACAAATATTGAACTTGCAATGATTTATGTGATGCCATCATCTGCCTGATGGACAATATTTATGTACAATTTACAAATGATCGGGTTTCCAAAGATCACCTACTCCGTTCACCATAACGCAGAACGACTTTGTATTGCCATGGGAAGGATTTCATGCCCTTTCGACCTTACTGACACGTTTATCATACACCAGGAAAAACTCGATAACTTTTAATATGAAAAATACATTAGTGACATTTACCCACCTGAACCTCCAATAAACGAAGCTGATATGCCTTATAACACGTTTTATGACATAGATATTGATGTCCCTAGACTAATATCATATGGAATAAATATTTCGCAGCTGGTTCGTTTTGCTAGAGTTTATACCAACATTTTGGATTTCAAAGCAAACAATCTACAGTTTGCTTTCAAACTTTTGTCTGTTGGAAATTTTTACAGATCTTACTCAGATCTTTTATCTAAATTCTATAAACTGACTTTTCAGCTTTATGTGACCCGCTAAAACTCCCCTACCCATTTCTACGGTGATCTAATATACAAATTAAGGCAGGTCAAATTTCCAATGATTTCATTTCATCGGGTTCAAAAACAGATAACGCTTTTGACATCCGTAGTATGATTCAGAGATTGTGGGACACCAGTCTAGTATTAGGTCCTTTTTCAACTTTATACAGACATTTCCGTGATCTTGCACACTGACTAACAGACCCCGAGGTCTCTATGACGGGCCTCGTCTAAACTTTTATAGAGGAAATATGGTGCTGAATCTCATCTCCTCTTACAGTTGGCCGAGACTCCTCCAGACCTTAGCTCGCTTTCGGATGGACAGAGTACTATTAGCTCATGTCGATGTAGCTCAATATTTCAATATTCATATTTATTCCGTAATATAATTCATGTTCATATTTTAATGATTTTTCAACCAAAGTAGATTTCTGGTTCTTGTTTTCCACATGTAGGACTACTTATAAATCTTATATGTGATTGGTGAGTGGAAAGGTAGGACAGTAAACCGGTTAACCACATCAATTGAGTGACAACTGTTATTTCAATTGACAGTTCCAAGTTGGAACCACAACTGTAATACAATGTCAATGGAATATTTTTGCGATGATTTTTTGTGTTATTTTTTATCATCTGCCTGTCCGTACTGACCTTTCTCATACAACTGAGTAAGATGTACTCTTATCCTTTCTTATACATCTTACATGACATAGCTCAATGAAGTCTACCTCGTTTGTTTGTTTGTTTTCTTTGTTTGTTTGGGTTTTTTTTTTAATTGCTTTTATTATTGTTCATATAGGTTAAGTATTCTGATTTTACATACATGGATAAATCTTCTTGTATCTATTCCGGGATCTGTTGTCAGATTTTACAGCAGCAGAACAATGTTCTACGAGACCTTGAGGCAAATTCTGTGAAATAAAACATTTTATTTCAGTTATAGTACTCTGTTGTGATAACAATTCATTCAATTAAAGAGAAATAGATTTATGCTGATTGCAAATATATGGCATGTCGTGTTAGAACCAATATGAATAAGACAATAAAACTGGTAAATCATAACACAAATCAAGACCTATGAGGAATAACCATCTTCTTTCGGCTAGCTACGCCCTCCATGTTCGATCCTGGGTCGACTTTGGGTATGAAATAATGGAAAATAAACTCCTTTACTATGTTGAATATATGGAAATTACAAGTGATGAAAGTCAAAAATACGAAATCTGGTAAGGATTTAAGAAATGAAATCTAATTAAGCTTGGAAAAATACAACACCCAAAATTGATGAAAACGTAAACGCAAGAGTTGCTATTTATAAGATATTAAACAAGCGAAACATGAACAAAATAGTGAAAAAATCATAATACTAAGACAGTCCGATTTACCATAGGCATTCAATTTACGAATTGAAATATTTTGTAAAGGAATCGAATGTTATTCACTTTTCACAACTTTATTATTTGTTGTTTAGTACCTACCATAATACACGGTCCAACTTCCATTCCTCGAAATTCCTAAAATGACTTTAAATCTTACAACTTAGATACACAATAGAATGATCAATTAAAATACGATGGCTTTACGTAATCGATTCATCCATTCTGCTTAACAAACGAGATTCAAGTCCGCGATCTTCTCATTAATTAGTGACACTCACTAATTCTATGCCGGACTTGTACTAAAATCATACCACAAAGGTATTTCAATGACAATTTGTCTATACATGGTACGATGGGTACGACATAAGCTCCCCGTAGCTTTGTCCCGGCGAGCTAATCATCTATGTATACATGTTACGCTTTATCACTTACTTCGAATTCTTGGCAATACATTCTCTTGGCCTTCTTTTCTTGCACCGTGTCCAATAACTGCTGCACAGGAATCCTCTTCATTTGTACATTGTAGTACTCGGACTGTATGACAGTATTCTCATGCTCGAGTTCCTCGTTCGAATTTTGGTCTATCTCATCCAGCAGTGCACATGACCCTCTCATAGCATAAACAGACTTTTCGTTACATGTTTGTATCTTGGGTGTTCGTTCGGGTGGATCTATAACACACAGTATCGTGACGTTAATTATTTGTTGTAAGTTGGGAATGTAATAATGGACCAGTGTGTCGTTGTATGATTTGATACATTTCCATTTAAGTCGTAGCTGAGCGACTCATGATTCCACAAGCAACCGATTTGACGTATACCGATAAAATGACTAATGTATCATCGTAGCTTTTTGAAGCAGAACTTAACATACATAATAATCCTTTTCCTTACAAATATGGAAAACATTTTATAATTTTTTTTTCACTTACATCAAGTTGAAATACCATACTGATTTAATAACACTTTTATACATACGTTACGCCACAGATCATTCCTTAACATTATAGTACAAGGAACATATATATTATAAAATAAGGCATTACTTTATCTTGCTTATATCCTTTTGAGATTTTTGTGTAAAGATGTGTAGAAATCATTCCTATAAAAACATGTCTTGTAGACAAATCTGTGCCAGAGCAGGAATATCTAATGTTATATTGGGAAAGGGGACAATCATGGACACATGAAAGAAACAGATGATGATGATACGAATGTTAACCAGATATTGATGATACGAAGTGTTAACCAGATATTGATGATACGAAGTGTTAACCAGATAATGATTATACGAATTGTTAACCAGATGATCATGATACGAAATGTTAACCAGATATTGATGATAAGAAGTGTTAACCAGATAATTATGATACGAAGTGTTAACTAGATATTGGTGATACGAAATGTGTACCAAATATTGATGATAAAAAGTGTTAACAAGATGATAATGATACGAAGTGTTAACAAGATGATGATGATACGAAGTGTTAACCAGGTGATGATAATATGAAGAGTTAACCAAATATTGATGATAGGAAGTTTTAATTAGATAATGATGATAGGAAGTGTTAACCAGATATTGATGATACGACTGGAATTGTTAACCAAATGATGATGAAAAAAATGTTAAACAGATATTGATATAAAAGTCGTGATGACCAGATGATAAAGATACGAAGTGTTGACCAGATAATGAATATAGGAAGAATATACCAGATAATGGTGATACAAAGTGTTAACCAGATATTGATGAAAGGAAGTGTTAACCATATGATGATGATACGAAATGTTGACCAGATATTGATGATAGAAAGTGTTAACCAGATGATGGTGATATGAAGTGTTACTCAGATATTGATGATACTAAGTGTTATCCAAATATTGATGATAGGAAGTTTTAACAAGATGATGATACGAAGTGTTAACCAGATAATGATGATACGAAATATTAACATAATTGATCATACGAAGTGTAAACAAAATGATGATGATACGAAGTGTTAACTAGATATTGATGATACGAAATGTTTACCAGATATTGATGATAAAAAGTGTTAACTAGATGATAATGATATGAAGTGTTAACCATGTGATGATATATGAAGAGTTAACCAAATATTGATGATAGGAAGTTTTAATTAGATATTGATGATACGAAGAGCTTACCAGATGATGACTGGAAGTGTAAACCACATGATGATGACAAAAAATGTTAACCAGATATTGATATATAGGTAGTGATGGCCAGATGATAAAGATACAAAGAGTTGACCAGATAATGAATATAGGAAGAATATACCAGATGATGGTGATACAAAGTGTTAACCAGATAATGATGATAATACGAAAAGTTGACCTGATATTGATGATATATCGGAAGTGTGAACCAGATATTGATGATACTTAGTGCTAACCAGATGATGATGATGGTACCAAGTGTTAACCAGATGATGATAATGATACTAAATGTTAAACAGGTATTGATGATAGGAAGTGGTAACCAGATTATAATGATACGAAGTGTTAACTAGATATTGATGATAAGAAATGTTTACCACATATTGATAACAGGAAGTGTTAACCGAATAATGATAATACGAAAGTTTTAACTAGATATTGATAATAGGAAGTGATAACTAGATGATGATAATACAAAGTGTGAACTAGATATTCAACATACGAAATGTTTACCAGATAATTACGACATGTAGTTTTCACCATATGATAATGATATGAAGTGTTGACCAGAAACGATTATAGAAGGTGTTAACTTGATAACGATTATAGCAAGTGTTAATCAGATGGTGTTAATTGGAAGTGTTAACCATACCGTGATATTAGGAAATGTTAACAGGGTAATGATGGTAAGAAATGTTAAACATATAATGATGTTAGGAAGATTGACCATGTATTAGAACTATTGGTTTTAACGTGATTAACATATTGAAATTAAAACTGTGTTATATATTCATTACCTGGGTTATGAAATGATTCACAGTTCTCGTATGCCATATCAACAGGAAGGGGCACTGCCCTATTTTCAAGAGATAATTCATCAGTGTTTTCTTTAACTTCCGCTTTCTGCAATCTCCTTTAAAAAGATAGAAAATATGCTACTCATATTTCTGTTTTCCTCTTACACTCACTCCCCCCCCCCACACACACCCACACACATACACAAAAGATAGATAGATAGATAGATAGATAGATAGATAGATAGATAGATAGATAGATAGATAGATAGATAGATAGATAGATAGATAGATAGATAGATAGATAGATAGATATGAAGACAGAGACAAATAGATAGGTAGTAATATTGCACAACAATCACAACAATGTTTAGGAGGTTAATAACCTCCTGCTTCTATATTACTTTAGAACTAGAAAATTGTTGAAAGCGACATAAATTCCAACCATCCATCCATTAATCTTCATTACATGAAACAATGTTTTATCATTTCACTATGTATTTTTATGATTACCGAGACTGTCCTTCTGATTTGACTATGTATTTTTATGATTACTGAGCCTGTCCTTCTGATTTGACTATGCACTTTTATGATTACCGAGCCTGTCCTTCTGATTTGACTATGCATTTTTATGATTACCGAGCCTGTCCTTCTGATTTGATTATTTGTATAAGAACCTAGCAGTTGTTAAGATAAATTCCAAAGATTCATATTTTGATGATCATTTTAAAAGTCCTCTCTTGTTTTATTACCTTTTGTATAACAGTGGCGGATTTAGCCCCCCCCCCTTTAGCCACACATTTACTACTAAAAATCCATATTTAGCACCAAACTGGCTAAGTCGTTTGGCTAATACACATGTGCCCCCACCTTTTAGGAATTCATGGATCCGCCACTGTATAAGTAGGTGTTACATACCTCCTGCACAGAAAAATGACAACAACAAGAACCAAAACCAATACAGCTGCCAGCAATCCTGCTATGAGTGAATACGGTGGTCGTTGTGCTATTAGAGAAACGAGATGTATGTTACTTACGAAAGCATAATATCGTACTCCTCCCGAGCACTGGGTCCTACCTCTAGAATCAAGGAGTTCATGGATGTTCACTCTGATATGTTTCTGTTAGTACCGCCATGACAATGTTTCAATTACTTTCGCATTTGCTATGTAATAACAATGTGGACGTATGCATCAAAATAAATTTTATGCATCTTAGCGCACTTTGACAATGTAAAGATGATGGATAAATCCAAACCACAAGTCCAAAAATCATAAAACCATAGGACATACAAAATCAGTGAAAATGAAAAACAAATGGAAAATAACAAAATATGTCTACTTGAAGAGCATATGTGAACCCCTGTGATGGAGTGAGATCAGGTGCCCGGGGAGAGTGAGCATCTCCTGCTTGCTAGCAACACCCGTCACATATACCCCGTAGAAAGAGTCAAATCGTGTGAATTCCATATGTATCTATATATGGAGAAGTCGAAGTAGGTAACCTTCTAGTATAGAAGGTGTCAAATCTGTGTAAAGTGATCGGAATCGGTCTCAGTCCAGAATATCATTTAAAAGTCTGGATAACGAGATATCATATGGAGTAATAAGAGTCTCGTAACGACCGTAGAACTTCCTCAGTGACGATGCTAGTCTAGCACATATATAACCCTGGTTGAGCAGCTTAACTGAAAGTCGCCTAGCCCTCAGAACAAAGTCATTGTAATTTGAACATGCTCTGGAATAACGTATTAACTGAGATATGAATACGCCGTATGCGGGCGATGATGGAATGTTGCTACTTATGAAAGGAAAGTTTGTGATAGCGAAATTGAAATCGTCACGTTTGTCATAGAGTGAGGTGTTCAATTGACCATTAATGTCGAAAGACAACATAATATCTAAATACGAAGTAGAATTACTAGTTCCTGTGGTTTCTTTGACCTCCAGTTCACTTGGATAGATGATGCTAAGGTAATCCGCGAATGAAGGATTATTAATTGAAAGCAAGTCATCTATATATCTGTAAGTAAAATTGAAGCCAAGAGCCAATTGTTTTTTTCCTTGCGAAAGCAAAGACTGAATGAACTCAGCTTCGTATGAATAAAGGAATATGTCAGCCAGAAGCGGAGCACAGTTAGTGCCCATTGGAATGCCGACAATTTGTTGAAAAACCTTACCTCCAAACACCACAAAAATGTTATCGATAAGAAAGTTCAACATCTGAATGACAGCTGTTTCAGTGTATTTATTTTTGGAATCAGAATTTTCCCTAACAAAGTAAGTTTTATCGTGGCCTATTACTATATATTTGAATTTGCGGCTTCCGTTTTTACTAGTAAATGCATTTTGAATAATTTCCGCTAATCTGTCTTTTAATTTCTGATGAGGGATCGTTGTGTACAGAGTCGAAAAGTCAAAAGACTTGATGGAGTGAATTTTAGTAAAACTTTTTGATTTTAGATGTTCTAACAACTTATCTGTACAATTATGGTTTAGGCCAAAATATGGAAATCAAATATAATTTTAAATTAATTTGCAAGGAAGGGAAATTCCAACCTGAATACATGGTTACTCGTGAGGGATACTCTTCGTTTTGATATAATTTTCAAGCGCTTACCACTGAAGTTTGAGGTATATATTTTTTTTCATGTTGGAACACTTAAATCTATGTTGATAACAGACTGAAAGTCCACAAAAAGAGCTATCCATGAGGGGTAATAAAATCCGTAAAACATATATACCAACAAATCAGTTCCGTTAAGAATATTTCATCTTTGAATAGTCACATACATCAATAATTCTTAAAGAATAAAGATGACACAAAACATGATTATTTTCAAAGCGACAGTCCAATATCATTAAATCAACAGCGAAATTAGATTAAACGCATTTGGTATAAAATTCTAAGTAGTCCTCCGAGAGGAAGTCCGGTACATTAAAAGTAAAAAATAAATAGAAACATTCTACACTGCCGTGAGGCCGAAAATTTGCAGAAACCGGCGTGGCCTATTGGATAGGATGCTCGGCACGTTATCGAAAGGTTCTGGTTTCGACTCCCGCCCTGGGCACACCGGTGTTCTGTCTTTCGGATGAGACAGTAAAAACCGAGATCCCTTGTCACAGAAGACGTGGCACGTAAAAGATCCCTCACTGCCTCGGGTGGGTCTGTTGCAAAGGTCAAGATTTGTATGCAATGCATTAGGCAGATGCCGTCACCATATACGTGAAATAATCGTGGGGTGACGTAAAACAATAATCAATCAATCAACCGAAAATTTGCAATATAGTGTTTGTGTTCTTTTGCATTTGGTATATATTTAGAAAATACCAACTCGATTTTAAAGTTCAAAGGAAAAAATAATAGCATGTGATTCAGTCGTATGACAGAAGTCACCATGGAAATGCATTGTTATTCATGTAATAATTTGAAAAAAATATACACAAGAACATCACACAGACTTTCGATTAAAGTGCAGTTACGACACCGACTTAGGACGGTCAATTGACATGACAGTAGTCAATCAATTTGTGTTATTAGCAAGCTTACATCTCACCATCCTACTCACCATAAAGGCGGTATAGTTAAAGGAGGCACATGTAAAAATCCATAAATCCTCCATATAGAGAGCAAGGATAAAAAAGAAGTTGAGAGGTCATAAATATATAAACACGTTTAGTAATGCATAGTAAGACTAAGACATCAAAAATATAAAGTGACATCAACATGCATAAACCGTCCTCTGCCGATCTGGAAGCGAGTTCAGACCTTTGATCTATAGGAGTCCCTACTAACAGTCATAGGAGACGTGGTTCAAGACCAGAAGGTTTCAACGTGATTTTTACTTATTATTTTTTTAATTCTACTTGTATTGTAACAGGGCATTTAACTTATGAAGGAATGGTGAAATAAGATAAGTAAATATTATCTGAACAATCAGACAAAAGGAATAAATCCTATTCTAAAGGAGGAAATTCTATAGAGATAGATAAAACATAGTCGTAAATGGCGAAACTTATATGCCAATGTAAGCACAAATGACATTCATCAAAATCATAAGAAAATCATTTTGTGAACATTGTTCAAATTTTGTTGAGCTAATCATAGTCCAAAGCAAGACTACGGAATAAATAGCTTGCTTTTTAACTCTTTAACCCATTCCAGACAACCATTCAAAAAGGATTCAATATAGAATTTAAAAACAATACTAATACAAAACATGTATTTCATTCCTACAGTTATATAGAATTCCGTTTGGCAATTATTATGAAATACATCAAATAGATCTTCACGTCAAAATTCAGTGAAAATTGACAAAAACGATATACATCTGATCGAAAATGATTAAGGTAAATATGCGAAAACTAGACTAGAAATATTCTATGTACGTAAAACAAGTCAATCACAAAACAAAATGAGAAAACATATCGCATTTAACTTAATTCATGGAATGATACCTACATAGCAACATCAATATAACTTACATTCAAAACATGTGTTTCCGGTAAATCCATTGATACATCCACGAAAGCACGAGCCAGCGATATCACATTGACTTCCGGCACAATTCGGTGAGCAAAGCTTCATGCAATCTTTCCCGTATTTTCCACTGGCGCATTGTGAACAATTTCCCGTAGACTGATCACATCTAGCACATTCATTCACTGTACACGGTAAACTGCATTGTAACCCATACAAACCGTCCCTACAGCCACCCATACACTGACCATCGACGCCACAGCCTTCAAGACAATTGGCATTACAGCTACATGTTACTCCAGACCATCCTGGCTTACATTCAAAACAGCTACTCTCGTTATAGCAGGAAATACATTGTGGTGGACATGGGTTTTCACATAACTTGCCATAAAAACCATCTTTACACATAGTGCATTCGGAATAAGATTTACAGGTCAAACAACTCTCCCGGCAAGAACTACACCAATCACCATAGTAACCGTTTTCACATACGTCACACCTTTCACCTTTACATGAAATACATTTCTTTCTGCAAGGAGTGTTACACAGTGTACCGTAAGCTTTGTTGCCACACCCCTGATTGCATTCTCCGGTTTTGTCACTGCACTCAGTGTATCCACCCGTGCAATTACTGCTACATCTCTTGTCACACTTGGATCCATAGTAACCAGGGTTACATCCCTCACTACATTGACCATTAATATCACACGTCCCATTTCTACAAAAGCTGCTGCATCTCTCAGAACAAGTGATACCTGTAAAACCTGTATTGCATGTGGTACATTCATTTTCAGCTTTGCAAGATGTGCAGTTCTCAGGACAGGCTTTACATTCATTCTGAAGATACCATCCTATGTTGCATATACTGCAGTATACTGTCGAAAAATATCGAATTTTACACTCTGCACAGTTAAGAAATTTGCACTCCTGGTCGCATGTCCTCCCCACCCAGCCTTGTTTACATCCATCTGCGCAATATCCATCATTTTTATCGCAAGACAATGGATTGAGGCAATACCTGCTACACTTTTTTTCGCAATTTCTTCCATATGATCCATTTTTACATGATAAACACAATCCTTCAGTAATAGTACATGAACCATCTCCTCCACATACGTTAGGACAGTCTAAAGAACAATTCAAACTATATTTTCCAATAGAGCAAACATTACATTCTCCCATATTATTACAATCATGGCTTCTACAATAATCACATGTTTTACTGCAATTACTACCATACTGTCCTTTTCGACATGGATAGCAATATCTACCAGAATATCCAATTCGACAGGAGCAACTTCCATCTACATTGTTACATTGATTATTTATACACCTGTCGGAGCAAGTTTCCAAACAGTAAGAACCGTATTTACCAACACTACAAGGAGTACATTTATTTCCGACATACCCATTTAAACAGCTTTGGCTACAGTAACCTGTTTGCTGGGAACACTCATTTCCATAACATCCAAGAGAACAGTTTTTCATACAATTTACACCATAATAACCGAGTTTGCATGCATCACATGTACCAGTATCCTGCCTGCAGGTTGAATATAAACAATTTGCTGCACAGTCTATGTCGCAGTACTGTCCATATTTGCCAGTAATACATGATAAACAGGCACCTGTATCTGGGTAGCAATGCCCTTGACAGTTCACATTACAGCGATGTTGGCATTCATCACCATATGTACCGGACTGACATACTTAAAAATAAAAGAGATCAAAAATAAAGAAATAATAATAATAACAAATAGAAATCTGTTTTCCAAAGTGGCTGTGTTCATTTCACTTTCTATACGCTCGTCGACAGACGGGACGTATAATGGTATGGCGATGTCCGTCTGTCCGTCCGTCAGCCCGCTATGGAACGCAATAACTTTAATAAACGTCAGCTGTATTGTAGAGAAAGCCGCTTTTCGATTTTAAGCAAATTCTGATTTGTCTTTCCGGAGTTATGGGACTTGGATTTTATTTATACTATGAAAAGATGCTATGGAACGCAATAACTTGAGTAAATGTCAGTTGTTTTTCATGAAACTCATACAGAATGCTTAGAAAATGTAGGTAAAGCGGCCTTTCGATTTTGAACAAATTCCGTGTCGTTGTTCCGGAGTTATGGGACTTGGATTTAATTTTTACTATGAAAAGATGCTATGGAACGCGATAACTTAAATAAACGTCAGTTGTTTTTCACGAAACTCATACAGAATGCTTAGATGATGTAGGGGAAACCGCTTTACGATTTTAAGGAAATTCTGTTCTGTTGTTCCGGAGTTATGGGACTTGGATTTTATTTATACTATGAAAAGATTCTATGGAACGCAATAACTTGAGTAAATGTCAGTTGTTTTTCATGAAACTCATACAGAATGCTTAGATAAGCCGCCTTTCGATTTTGAGCAAATTTCGTTTTGTTGTTCCGGAGTTATGGGACGTGGATTTTATTTTTGCTATAGTAAGAGATATGGAACGCAATAACTTTAGTAAATGTCAGCTATTTTTCATGAAACTAATACAGAATGCTTAAATAAGGTAGGGAAAGCGGCCTTTTGATTTTAAGCAAATTCTGTTTTGTCGTTACGGAGTTATGGAACTTGGATTTTTACAATGATAAGATGCTATGGAGATACTATGTAACGCGATAACTTAAGTAAACGTCAGTTGTTTTTCATGAAACTTGTACAGAATGCTTGAATAGTGTATGGGAAGCCACCTTTTAGATTTCAATATTTCATAAAAGTATTACCAAAGAGACCCAAGTTTGCAGATAATAAAACCATACGTTTAAATTAATCCCGTCCAAAGTAAGCAACGGGCGTATTAAGCAACGCTAGGCGTTGCTCTTGTTTTATCCTATTGAAGCAAACTAATATATCAATTTGATAAAATATATGAAAAATATAACTGATGAACACAGTCAAAACACGGATCACATCAATAAACTGAATCACATACATTAATAGACTAAATCTATAGTTATAATTTATGTTCGCTCAATGCAGTATAGTCAGATGGACATTAGATAATGTCATAGTCACAGGAAGAATGATAACAAATCCACCGTCTGTTTTATTGTCGACATTTTTGTGTGACACCTATAACCAGAAAAATGTACGGTTATGTATTAAATGTCTCGAGTACAAAACCTTTCAGAAATGTTGACATACGAATGAGTGAGAACAGAAATCAAATTCAATATTCATACATAAATGATTCTAGATTAATACTTCAAAGATAACTTACAGAATACAGAAACTTCGTATAAAGTCAGATAAGATGTCTTCTCTATCTTCTTCACGATAAACACGTTTCCAAATCTGGCGCTGTCGCATTCTATGTTCCATGAATATGTATTATAAGACTGGTGAAACTTGTCTTTTTTACATAGCGTAAAGGAGTTTGTTGACAGAGAATTTTTTGTCACATGGATTTCAAAGTCGTCTCTCCATCCTGTACAAATAAAGCAGATAAAATTGTCAATGGGTAGTAAGCTGAATGTAAGATAATAAAATCCAGATTACACAACACTGTACAAAATAGATGTTCTGCAATGTTTGGCCACAATATTACAGATAAGGACCATAAAGCAAAAGCATAAATTATCTGTTGAATAAAAATGATTTTACGTTGATACTGTAACAATTCATGACGGTATTTCATAAATGTTGCTGTTTGAACATTCCATAATATCACAATATGAAATTGAAAACAAAAACATATTTTTGTAATTGTTGGTGTTCACGTATCAATGTATTTTCTATTCTGCTGGATTTTAATCTGATACTTACAGTATGTGTACAATGAATATATTCTTTGTCTGATAAATGACATTACAAATATTGGACAGAACGATACGCAACGTTTGTAAGTGAATTTAGGACAACGCAACAGTTAAGATGTATTTTTTGTCTGCAGTCATCATTCTCGACTTTGCTGTTCTGCACTATAGCAGGTGAAAATGTGACATCATAAGGTTCAATGTAAATTTCGGAATGTGATAGGATGATAACGATTGGTGTGAGAAAATAGAGGAAGGAATCCTAAGGAAGTTGACAATAAGAGGCCCACATCGTCTAATACCTACTTTCCTTGAATTTACTCTTGTATAATTAATTCACACAAAATACCAATTCAATCGAATCTGTACATTCAGATAAGAATTACAGCTAGTTCAATATCTCTCAATAGTCATTTCCAAGTGGATAATGAACATGACTAAAATGCAATACATTACATCAAAGTTTCAGGTCATGACATATGGATTTCCTGTTAAGTAATTTCTTCCAAGTACGAACTTTTTCCATGAAGATTATAGGTTTTAAGTGTCGGACAATAAAAATTCTCTTTAGCTTAAAGTGACCTCGAAGTTCAGGAGACAATGGGCTTCTTATTAGGAACATTTCTATCTGGTATGTAGAGAATAAGGATCGGGCAAGTTGACAGCGATAGATTTTTGATATATAACCACACGAGAAGTGAATGACACACATCCATACTGTAATGAAATTCCCATCAAGTAGACATATTTTGTTATTTTCCATTTGTTTTTCATTTTCACTGATTTTGTATGTCCTCTGGTTTTATGATTTTTGGACTTGTGCTTTAGATTTATCCATCATCTTTACATACGAACTTATTCTAAAGAAGTCTGTTATAATGATACATTGGACAAAACATTACGGAATTACGGACAGACAAACGGATTTCATTGTACAATAATACATTCCGCTGTGGGTGTAATATGAAAATTGAATGGCTTTGAATTATGATCGAACATTATAAATGTAGAAGTGGAAAAGTAAGCTTTCAGAAGTGAAAAATTAACTTTGAAAGTAATGAAAAGGACAATAACTTTGAGGAGAGATCATATGATAGATATATACATGAAGCAATGAACCCAGACTTGATGACTAATGTTAAACATTTACATGAATAATGTAAGGTTTGTATATCAATATATTTTGAGATAAAATTTCAGATAATTTTTCAGTCTTATGTATTGCTTATTTAATATGAGTTAATTAGATGTAAATACTTTTCACTTGTGACAATGATGATAACGAAACTACCTGAAAATTCTTTTTACGTAAAATCAATTCATTTACCTGCAGAAAGCACTATCTGAGCTTTCTTCACCATCACTTCTTTATCGAAGATAACATGCCACGATGGATAATTTTTAACATCAGTTTGTGAAAATGTTGATAAATTCCCATCAACTGCTAAAGGTGCACTTGAATGTCCACGAGCAGTCCTACCAAACGCTATGTTTTCTAGTGTAATAATGAAATATTAATATCAATAAGAGCATTTTCACAAATATGAAATACAGGAAAAAGATTAAGTAGTAGTTTTTATTTTGAAAAGTTGATATTAAAGAAAAAAGAGGAGTTACCGGCTCAGTTATGTGGCAGAAGTCACCATGGATCTATGCAATATTAGAAACGTTTATGGTGATAAAATACTAATGAATTCTGCTATGTTTATGTTGAAAAGAGTTTAAACTGACCTCTTTGACAGAACAGTGCAGTTGATCCGCTCCATCCAGTATCACATACACATGCATTAATATCTCTATTCTTGCAGTGAACAGTGCACTTGTTACCGGTACACTGGCCATTTATTGTTATATGAACGTGCAGTAAACACACGAAAAATAATATCATGCCAACAAACTGCATTGTGTTAGCCACAATGATAATTTGATATCGTCAGGAAGGAACATGCAAACAGCTTTTCTGATTCATCGATTGACAAGGAGAGGACTACATTATCAACATTTCCTTACTTAAGTCTCTTCACTTGCATTAAAACGACCTCTTCATATAAAAGAGGCTTTATATGATAGACGCCTGCCTGCTATGATATACTGCACATAAACTATATGTTAATTTTCTCTATATACTGCAACTCCCCCTTCCGAGTATTATGATAAGCGCTGAAAAAGTCGATTTGTATAAATAGAAGCTTCAAAAGTACATTTACGGCTAAAACGTAGTATATACTTTATAGTTTATAATGGTATAGCATGGAGTTGTCGATCAACTACCGACACACATGTTCTACTGCACAAAATCGGATGGATAAACTATGAATTGTAGTGGTACGTAGTAGAGCAAATAGTCAGAACCTACAGGGAAGATTGAACGACACATTCTAGCAGGTTCTATGAACAAACTAGTCTCGTTCATCCAGACGCTCGATTATCTCCGTAATCTCCGAATCGAGGCGCCGGAGATTTACACAGGCAGTCGAGCGTCTGGTTCGAACGAGACTATATGCACAAACGTATCAAAGTAGAAGGTCTGTTGTGGGAATCAGTTATAATTAATGCATTGTCCTTGCATAATTCCGTAAATCATCTTGAAAAACAATCATTAGGATCATAGGAATGTTTTTGTTTTGTGTTTGAGCATTAGGGGTTGAGGGAAGACCCTAATGTGACTTGAAATCACGAGTAAAACAGCAATATGGTTTTCTGTTGAAAGAAAGAAAAGCTTTCAAAAATTCAGAGAGGGAAACTATTCTGTTGAACCCATCAATTTTGTTTTTTATTTTGCACGGCTATCATTATATTTTTTTTATTTCGCTTGCCAAAGTTTTTCTGCATATTTGCCTATCTATAACTGTCTGTTGTCTGGTCTATATTTGTATAAAGACCGGACCATAGACAGATATAGATCGGCAGATATGCGGGATAACTTTGGCAAACGAAATCAGTAGATAAAATCAAAAGCAAAACAAATTGATTGAATCTCCAGAACAGTATTATCATTAGGTAAATTATCATTAAACTATTTTAGTGAAATAGATTCTATCTATATATATTGTAAACAATGTACTTAACATGAGAGGATCTATAGATAGTATTGTTGTGTGTGCTGATGACGATTATAAATCCCATGAATTTTTCCGAATTGTTCAATTTTTTATGGAAAATTAAATAGTTTTCAGCCTTTTTTTTCTTTATGTATAAAACAGAAAATGTACCACAAACTTTTTTCCTTTACAATATATTCATGAAACTACCTAATATGAATATATTTAAGAGTATTACAATCCTGCATACTCTTGTAGGCCTAAACTATCGAGGTTAAATCCATCAAAAATTCTGTATTTAAAATCATGTACAATCAAAAGAAAATGTATATTATAATAGAAAACAAACATAGCTATTGCTTTAATCGTTACAATTGTAAACTATACTTCCTGTTACCATCGTCACAGTTTTGTACTATACTCCCATTGCTGTAATAGTTACAGTTTGTACTATATTCCAATTGCTTTGATCGTTAATGTTCTCTAGTATACTTCCTTTGCAATAATCGTAACAGTTTTTGACTATATTTCCGTTGCTATAGTCTTCAAAGTTTTGTACTATACTTCCGTTGCTATATAAATCGTTACATTTTTTTTCTATACTCCCACTGCTTTAATAATTACAGTAAGTACTATATTCCGATTGCTTTAATTGTTAGAGTTTTGTACTATAATTCTGTTGCTATAATCTTCACAGTCTTATACTATACTCCCATTGCATTAATCGTCAGTTTTATACTATACTCCCATTGCTTTAATCGTCAGTCTTATACTATAGTCCCATTGCTTTAATCGTCAGTTTTATACTATATTCCCATTGCTTTAATCGTCAGTTTTATACTATATTCCCATTGCTTTAATCGTCAGTTTTATACTATACTCCCATTGCTTTAATCGTCAGTTTTATACTTTACTCCCATTGTTGTAATCGTCAGTTTTATACTATATTCCCATTGCTTTAATCGTCAGTTTTATACTATTCTCCCATTGCTTTAATCGTCAGTTTTATACTATACTCCCATTGCTTTAATCGTCAGTTTTATACTATACTCCCATTGCTTTAATCGTCAGTCTTATACTATACTTCCATTGCTTTAATCGTCAGTCTTATACTATACTCCCATTGCTTTAATCGTCAGTTTTATACTATACTCCCATTGCTTTAATCGTCAGTCTTATACTATATTCCCATTGCTTTAATCGTCAGTCTTATACTATACTCCCATTGCTTTAATCGTCAGTTTTATACTATACTCCCATTGATTTAATCGTCAGTTTTATACTATACTCCCATTGCTTTAATCGTCAGTCTTATACTATACTCCCATTGCTTTAATCGTCAGTCTTATACTATACTCCCATTGCTTTAATCGTCAGTCTTATACTATACTCCCATTGCTTTAATCGTCAGTCTTATACTATATTCCCATTGCTTTAATCGTCACTCTTATACTATACTCCCATTGCTTTAATCGTCAGTCTTATACTATACTCCCATTGCTTTAATCGTCAGTCTTATACTATATTCCCATTGCTTTAATCGTCAGTCTTATACTATACTCCCATTGCTTTAATCGTCAGTCTTATACTATACTCCCATTGCTTTAATCGTCAGTCTTATACTATACTCCCATTGCTTTAATCGTCAGTCTTATACTATACTCCCATTGCTTTAATCGTCAGTTTTATACTATACTCCCAATGCTTTAATCGTCAGTTTTATACTATTCTCCCATTGCTTTAATCGTCAGTTTTATACTATACTCCCATTGCTTTAATCGTCAGTCTTATACTATACTCCCATTGCTTTAATCGTCTGTTTTATACTATACTCCCATTGCTTTAATCGTCTGTTTTATACTATACTCCCATTGCTTTAATTGTCAATCTTATACTATACTCCTATTGCTTTAATCGTCAGTTTTATACTATACTCCCATTGCTTTAATCGTCACAGTTTTGTGCTATACCTTCATTGCTATAGTCTTCAGTTTATAGAATACTCGCATTGCTTTAATTGTCCCAGTTTTGTACTATACTTCCATTGCTTTGATACAATCGTTTCAAATCGTAAAATTCCGGGTGCAACTTTACAATACCGACAACCAATTGTATATACATGTATATGTAATGTAGATGACATTTTATTGTCATTTATTATCGTTAATTTTACTTCATTTTACTTTTCACCAGTAATCTATTGATTTTTTTTTTTTTTTGCTGACAGTAGAAATATAAAAATATCTCCATAAATCATTAAATCGTTGTTGTTGTTGCTGCTGCTGCTGCTGCTGCTTCTGCTGCTGCTACTACTGTGTTATTAAAACAAAATAGAAGATATTTGACCAAGCTGTATGACTCAAAACACCAGGCACATAAAACACGATAATAGTAAAAATTAACACAGAAAACGGCGTAACATAAACATTTCGATTGTACAACAGGTACGATACCGACATAGGACGGTCAATTACAGTAACAAACGTCACTTATTGGTGTGGTTCACCGATTTACGGGCGCCCACATTCCCACTCACCGTGAAAGCATCATAATCAAATGACACACATTTAAAATTTTATAAATAATCCTCCATATATGGAACAAGAATCAACAGGATTTTCAAGACGAGAGATCATAAAAATGTTCACACGAAACATTTATCGAATAATATGATACTATCAAACATATGTAAGGTCATATCAACATGAGTTAACCGTGACCTGTCCGTCTGTAAGTGAGCTCAGATACTTTATCTGTAGGAGTCCCGACTAACAATCAGAGGGAATGAGACCTTGTCTGCTCTGAGAAAGTTTGGACAAGGCAAGTCATAGAATCCCCACCGCCCTGCAACGCTCATTTAATAATGTTTGCTTAATAATTATAGAACCCGTCGACATTAAATCAGAACATTTGACCCTCCCTAGTTTGTGCACTAGATCACTGTAGAAAATGGGATTGAAAATTCCGCTAGATACGTATTGTTGAATAGTCACATTTCCGAATTTCGATAAATGTCTGAATAAGATCCGTAAACTTTACAAAAAGTTTATGATATCTATAACCCTGGGTTAAAAGTTTAAAAATGATATAAAAATCTATGGCGTGAAAATCGAAAACGTTAGTGCAAGCTATAAATAACCGAACCAATTGATTAATATGAATACCATATGACAGAGTTTAGTGACATCACCATCTAAATAAGGGAAATTTACATTATGAAATCCGAAGTTGTCATGTTTATCATGTATCATGTATGGATATTGTTGTTAACAATTTTGATATTGAAGTCCAAGGAAGGTGTTTCCTGATCAGAAGTATTGGCTCTGATATTCAGGTGGATAAATGTCAGTAATATAGTTTTCAAACTCATAAGTTTCTAAAGTATCATCAATATATCTAGAGGTGTCATTGAACTAATCAATAAGGTAGAAACGTTTCGAGGTTTGAATAGAATGCATAAAGTCCCTATCATAACAATTCAAAAGTAAATCTACTATAAGGGGAACACAGTTAGTGCCCATAGGAATCTGTTGAGAAATCTTGCCATTAAATTGCACATAAATATTATCCATCAAAAATGTCATGGCATTTCCTAACTCAGTACAAGTCCAATATTTATAGTCATCATATTGTTTATTTGAGAATTATCCAGATGTAACAGTGGTACAGAGGTATAATTTAGACTCCCTATTGAAACACCAGCGTATGTGAGACAACAATTTGGTTTTGATTAAGCCATGAGGTAGAGAGGTGTATAGTGTAGAAAAATCAAAAGTAGAGGCATGATTAGCTTCAAAATTTCTCATACGGAATTTTTCATTGACTTAAGCAGAAGTTTTGAGGACCAAAAGTAATTGACGTGACTATTGTTAAAAAGCCATTACAATATTTAATTACATAGTCTTTATTATTATTATTATTATTATTATTATTATTATTATTATTATTATTATTATTATTTAAATCAAATTTACCTATTTACAACATCAGTATGCTGCGGGTTGACGTATACCTATAATAAATAACAATGTACATGAATTTACAAATATAGTACATTCATACAGCATCAACTCTCACACAGAAACATGTATATGTATATGCTTAATAAATGAAAAATACAAACAGTATATATTTTAAGACATTTAATTTACAAAAGTTGAGATAATTTGTACAATAACTGTGTTTGTAATGGGAGAATATATTTCTGTAAAACTGAATATGTAAAACTGATATGAGATTTAAGGTTCTAACAAAGAGAGTATTCAGATTCCGGTAAAAGTTCTATTCGACAAAACATTTTAAATTTACATATTCTACATGCAACATATGATTATAAATTATTTAAAAGAAACACTTCCTTGATGTCTTCATGAAAAAAAACCCCACAACTATATGTGTCCATTGTATTTCAAAATCTAAAACAGATTCAAGTACTTTCCATATTTTTTTGGAATTTGGTACATTCATAAATCAATTGTTTCGTATTTTCGATAACACTTTAACCAACGGTGCATTCAGTAGAAACACGTTTCCATTTACTGATGAATAAATTGTTACTGAGTAAATTATAAAATTCTTTTACAGAACTAGATTTTAAAAAAGAATAAGAGCTTGAGAAACAGAGGCAACAGTTTGTAATGGAATTCTGCTATTGTTTTATCAAAAATAATTTTATTTTTATATATATTTGGCCAAAACGTTTTATCATCAATTTGAAATTGTTAACATAAAATATGTTGATAACAAGGAGGATAAATTTTCATTTCGAGTAGTATTTTATAACAAAAGAACATTTCTTATGAAAGATTGACTGTAATCCATTTTTAGAATTAAACATGTAATTCTCTTTCGGGTATGTGTATTGGGCGTTGATAAAATTGAACTTTTTGTCTAAATTGTTGAAAAATCTTTTGAGGATTTTATATTTACAAAGAAACAAAGTTTATATTTTATACTGTTTTCAAATTCATGTATAGTTTTAAAGATCCCATTTTCATCATAGCGATCTTTAATATATTTAATACCACCTTGTAACCAATGT
This sequence comes from Pteria penguin, assembly GCA_035048485.1. Classification (NCBI taxonomy): domain Eukaryota; kingdom Metazoa; phylum Mollusca; class Bivalvia; order Pterioida; family Pteriidae; genus Pteria; species Pteria penguin. The sequence continues at coordinate 36,775,606 of CM068580.1, read as the reverse complement.
TTGAAAAAAAAGTGGTTTACCTTTATACACTATGTTTGTATCACACTACATAGGCTGTCCTAGCAGAGAGTTAGATGTTAAGTCTTCTATTTTTGTGTTTTCTTGCATTCAATAAAATGTATTATTGTCTCTCTATAAAAATTAGAAAATGTCCGTAACATCTCATGCTTATCTATGCTACTTATATTTGTTTTAAGTATATAGCTTAAATCTATATTTAAGATTTTACAAAAACCATTAAGAAATCAAATGTATGTGTGTGTTCTTTGTCTAGTCTTGAAATCCATGACGCTTTCAAGGTCTTTAATTTTGAAAAAATATCTACAATACCAATCCCTCCAGCAATTATTGATCCAATTCATGTATTTCTTTTTTATTCTATCAGTTTTTTTAAGTGAATACATGCTTATTTATACTTTTTAAATATTCTTCATTTGACATGATGAGTATAGATACATTATATATTAATTTTGAAAGAACTAAAGTATTTATTATACAGCATTTACCGAAAGTGGTAAGTTTTCTTTTTTTTTTTTTCCATGACTCAGACATTCTTTCTATGTTATCATATACCTTCATCCAATCTTTATTATAACACTCCTGTTTGTCGTGCCCTATAAATATTCCTAGACATTTAACTGCTTTTTCATTTACTTTAATTCCTTCAATTGACTTATACTGACCTTTTAAAGAACCAAGTAACATTAATTCTGTTTTATTTATGTTTAATTTAGAACCTGCATGTAAGGAAAATTTTAAAGAGTCTATATTTTTAAGTATCAAAGTTAGATTATCTGCATGTTGTACGCTTTTGAATTCTGTATCCAGTTTTTACATGTGAACCCCTGAATACTTTCATTATTTCATATCTTAATAGCTAAAATTTCGGCAACAAATATGTATAAAATCGCCGACATTGGACAGCCTTGTCTAATTCCTCTAGACATTTTTAAAAATTTTGATATCCATCCATTATCTTTATTCTAAATATGGGATTGTTATACAAAATTTTCACCCATTTTATAGAATTCTCACCAAAATTAAATTTTCTTGGTGTTTTAAACAAAAAATTCCACTCGACAGAGTCGAAGGCTTTCTCAAAATCAAGGAATAATAAAATATTATCTTGATTTTGGCTTTCGAATATATCCAATAAAATACGAGCATTTTCACCAATATATCTGCCTTAGGTGTAACATAGTCTTTAACTGCAGTAAGAGGGGATGTTATGTGTTTCGAAAGCACAGTAGTAGAACAATGACTAAAATTCGATATAAAACGTTATTTATATGGATATTGTAATTTCGTAAGCCAATACTTGGTTGGAATATTATTTTTATCAATGCTTAAATATTGAAGTCGCATATAGCTCTACAGTGGTAAAGTAGGATCCTGTCTTTCAACAATAGGGTTCAACATACGTATTATTCAGTTTTAAGAGCTCCAATATAGTATATTTTCTAAACAATGATAGTATTATTGGCTGCTTTGTCAGCAGGTTCAAAGACATATATATTTTGTAAATCAACCATTTTTTTATAGACTACAGGATCGGTATTTCAAGTGGCCGTTTGAATAAATGAGAATTTAGTGTAAATTGTCGATGCCAATATAGATTATTTTTAGGAATTCTATTTCTAGTCATTTAAGGCATGCATTTTTACACATTCTTTCGTACACCATCGGTTACCACAAGTATGTAGTGCTTCTTCAACAATATCCCTGCATTTATTACAATCTATCCTTGAAGATACATGTAATCTATTTTTATCCCTTATTAAAAAGCGAACGCAGACATTTGTCAGAAATACAAATAACATCACCTATTATGATAATTATGCAGGCTGTGTTGAATATATTTAAAGTTATTACAAGAACAGGTAATTAGTTTTCTTTTTCTTTATTTCTTTCTTGTTTAGGTCTGACGAAAAATATTGGAAATATTAAGCAGGTCTACACTTTTTTTACGAATTCAATGTAGATACATCGAGATTTAGGAAGAAGCGATGGTATACGGGGTAAACTTTGTTATATGAAAATGCTATAATCATTTAAGTCAAAATCGATCTGTATAAAGTGAACTTCTTAGATCAGCCTCATCCATCTCTTGGACTATGATAATTGTTTATTTTGGAAATCACAGAATATGTGAAACATTTCTGTAACTCCCTTAAAAATCTTAATTTCTCATCTTTAGTCCCCCTATTGTGATCCAATTTTTGGGAACGATGGTTTAAACTTGAATTTTCATTTAATAATGGTGACACTTCGTAAGTTTTTTTTATTTACGGGAGAGCGGTTCTTGCGAAGATTTTTAAAAGCACCCATTCTATTTTCAATTTTTGTTTCAATATCTGTTCTTTCAATTTGGTAAAAAAATAAGATTTTGCAAGGAACTGAATAAATAATTAAAATATATTTAGCATATATATTATCGAGTCTCAATATATGTCTAAAACCTCTTAATCTTTTACTTAACACATTTCTCTAGCCCACTATGATGCATTGGTTTTTATCTCTATACAAAAATATCTCAATGGAGACTACCCCCTGTGACTTACTTTAACGTGTGGTGAACCTTCTTATGATGGATTGTGATTGAAAACAACATATGTGAAGAACATTGAGAACTGCATCCCTTCCAAGTTTCAGCAAAATCTTTCGATTTCTGAAGAAAAAGGCCATCAGAGCTTAAAATATGCAATATACAATAAGAAAACCATTTTTTTCATTATTATTCTTCGCTTAACATTTATACCTTTAAAATAAATATCAGAAATATATGTGTATTTATTTGGTGCACAACATGCGTGCATCTTGACAGCTTCGTTTCTTTGATGATATTCAAGGCCCAAACAATGGAAATCGAAAGTAGGAGTATTTGAAGTGCGAAGTCCGAAAATATACATAATATTATTGTATTATTAGCATTGTCATTGAACACTGAGCGAATCAAAGAAATTATTTCAAAGTTGTTAAAATAATGGCGAAGTTCCAAAAGACATTCAAAAATGAATCAAAAATTTTATTTCGTAAAGAAACCAAAAAAACAATAACCATTTTAAATCAGTCTAATGCATTTGGTTTGTGAATCTATGGATCCAGTCTTAAGGAGAAGTTTGTCAAAGGAGGATACCGCTTGAGACCTATATGTCGCTCGCCCTGGATCCATCCTTCGACGGATAGGGAATCTTGAGTTCTTTATTCATGCAAAGTTTCCTCAAAATCCGTCAATTAATTCTAAAAAAAGAAGTTCATTAGAGGTTTTTCAAAAAGTTCAACCCTATCCTTTCCTTTCTTAATTTTAATTCAATTGAAAAGCAAAGGACGAGAAGTGCTGAGAATGCTTGAAAATTCATATAGTATCTTTGTTCTAAGTTCAGCAATGTACTGATGTAGTAAGAAACTGAAGGCACAATCCAAGTTTCTATTAAGAAAATTTAGTACACGTAAGAGGTGTCATACATATAGCTGTACTTGTTTAACGTACAGTTTAAGTTTTATAACACACATCCTTAGAAACCTACAATATTTTCATTAAATGAAATTACTTCATCTTCAAAGATTTATATTGTTGTTCACTGCTTAAAGTTTGGAATATTGACTTCTTTGCTAAGAAATTGATTTTCATGTATTTGAAAATGACCACATTATTTTGAAAAATCGTTATATGGAAGATGATGCCCCAAAATTTATGAATCAATTGTAATGGTCAAAGTTATATCTATTTTGATCAAATTAATGCTCATTATGGATTTAATACGTAAAGATGTAAACAAGAGTACACAAGGCAAGGCAAATATGGGTATATATCTTATAGAGATTTTTAGTGTCTTTAGAATAACTAGCTATTATTATACGTGAACGGAATCAACCAGCAATATATACACATGATTACTACACATATTTGTGAGTTCTATCTTCTATCTTCTTCGTTCCTCCGTTTTACCGTCGATCTTGTCATGGCATATCGCATGAAAACATTTCGGTTTTTTTATTTTTTGCATTCCAGTTCTTCACAATAACATTTATTTCCTTAAAATCAGATAGCATACACATAAAAATATTTAATCCATTATAACCAATGTACACTGAGAAAATCAAATAAATTATTCGAAAATGTTTTAAAACATGGCGAAGTCTCAAAAGACATCCAAAATGCACAAAAAATATTTTTCCGATTTGAACGAAAATAAAAAATCTTGTATTCTACTTGAATACTAAGATACCAATAGTTCTTAAATCTATGAAGCCGGCGTGGCTTAGTGGTATCGCGCTGGACTCCTGATCGGGAGGCCGGGGTTCGAGTCCCGCTCTGGCCATGCTGGTGTCCTGTCTTTCGGACGAGACAGTAAAAACCGAGGCCCCGTGTCGTGATATGCATGGCATATTAAAGATCCATCACTGCTTCGGGTGGGTCCGTTGCAAAGGTCAAAATTTGTATGCCTCGCATCAGGCAGATGCCGTCACCATGTACGTGAAATATTCGTGGTGTGACGTTAAACAAAATCCAATCAATCAATCTCAAATCTATGCATCCCTTCTAAAGAAGAACATTTTCATGGAAGGGTATCCATTTTAGAATACTTTGTCTATGGTGGTCCCCTTGTCGACAGATAAAAAAAAACATCAGTTTTTAGAGGTCTATTAGTACTACACGTACACTGTATACGATCAAAATCTGTTGGCAGTTAGTCTAGGAGAAGACGTCCAAAATTTGAAAGGTTTACAGACGGACAGGCACAGACCTACGGACTGTCAATATGTGATTAGATAGACTCACCTGAGTCTTCAGTTCAGTGTGAGCTAAATATCTTGTCAATGCTTCTTCTCCTTAATTAATAGGCCAAAATTGGGACTTGAGAGAATGGGGCTCATGGGCGTTGCCAAAACACTTTCTCCACGTTCTCCTTCGAAACTAGGAGACCTAAAAAGCATCTGATTGTGGCAGGGTATGGTCTTTGGGGTGGATAGTTTTGATAGTTTGGTCCAAAAATCACTTTTCCTCCTGTATCATGAGGTCTAAAAAGTATGATCTCATAATCATATGGTCTCACTTCTGCTTATAGATGTCCCAGAATGTCTGTCATGATCTCCGGTTACTACTGGCAAAATGAGTTCATGCCAGAATCTGTGTTTTATATCACTTTTCTCTTTTTTTTCTACATTTTATGCTATCGTCTGTCTGCTATTTAGTCTTTTCACAGGATTTAGTGAGCTAAATTCTTGCGAAATATATTACTACTGCATTTGCATTTATGTCGGTAGGACTGCCAAGAATGACAAGATATAAATACTGTCTTTTTACAACTATTGATATTGATGATCAAAAGTAATCACATGGGTAGTCATGTGATCACTTTTAATTATCAATATCAAAAATTATCAAAGTAAAAAACGAAGAAGTACCGAAGGGTAAACCATATCTCATAGTCCATGTAATAAAGGGGACAATATCGTTTTAGTGTCATATTCAGACAAATGCGAACCCCAATAAAATCGAGGTGAGACCAGGTGCCCGGGAGGAGTAAGCGTCCCCTGGTTGCATGCAACACCCGTCGCAAAAGTCCTGCAACAACCTTTCAAGTCGAGGAGGTAAATACATAAATATACACGCATGAACATACGAAGGAGACAGAAACACGAAGTCAAATTTTCCCATTCAAGGCAAGAAATGCTGCCTGCCTGAAATTCCGGTGTCGGAAACGCAGGTGAACAAATGTCTGTATATACATGTATATGCGTATTATGTTAAATTAAGTATAGTAAAAAGGTTAAGAAGATTATTTTGTATGGTCAGGTCCCAAAATATCGGTTAAAATTCTTGAAAAAGGAATCTGAAATTGCAATAGATCCCTATAACAACCATAGAAATTTCTCAGTGACAATTTCAAACGTTCCTCAATATATCCTTGTGAAAGTAGTTTCGTGGCAAGAAGCCTCGCTCTCAGGACGATATTTTCGTATTTAGAGCATGCCCTGGCATAGCGTATAAGTTGTGAAATGAAGACGCCATATGCGGGAGAGGAAGGTATGTTGCTACTCAGAAAAGGGAAGTTGGTAATAATGAAATTGAAATCGTCACGTTTGTCATAGAGAGAGGTTATTAATGAACCATCGTCACTAATTGATAGGAGTATATCGAGGAATGAAGCAGAAGATGCGCTTTCAGTAGTACCTTTTATCTCGAGTTCCTTTGGATATAGGATGTTGAGGTGATCCTCAAATACAAAGGCATTACTGTTTTCCTTATCTAACTTTAAATTTTTGACTATTCATGTGCTCACTTTAAATCACAAATATTTAAAGTAAGAAAAGGACAGTATGTATACATATAAGTGTTTATTAGTTAAAGATATATGAATCAGTTTTGCCAGTTTAAGAATGCACATTTATTAAAAGTAATGACATCTACGATTCACCATTTAGCATAATAAAAGGGAAGTGCATAGCTTCTGTTCTTTGGCTACATGTATACAAACGAAAGAATTTCTTCGTTTAATTTCTGCCAATCGTATAATCTTATTTTGTCGTGTGTATGACTGAGGCGATCTAGATGAGGTTCTTTGTTTATGTCGGTCAATACACTTTAATCAAGCAACATCACGCAGGAGTATTTTTCACCCTATAGAGGTGCCCTATTTGTTGTATTTTCAATCGATAGTCTCTCTAGTCCTAGTTCACTTACTGGTAGCATGATAAACATTGTGTGAAACCGTATACTTATGTATAAAATCAGCACACCGATCTGTTCGACTTCACATTTTTCAAGTGAACATGGAAAGAAAGATAACTTGAGATAAGTTTAGTATATTTGATCCTTTGTACATGGATTGTGAGTGGATCATTCCTGTAGTGTTTTTATTCTTAAACTGTCAAAATTTCATTTTGAAAAGTTCAAAGAAAAATGTAAACACTCAAATATATACTCACACATGCTCATACAGATTCAACATGGATATGTGGTGTTACGGAAAATGGCTCAGCATTAACTTAGTAGCTTTCATAATGAATCTCAGGACAAACAAACCACACCATCACAAAAGACATCACGTACATCAGCGTCAACGGAATCAATAGAATGACATCGTAATAGTTCTGCTAAAATATAATCTTATTCAACATTGTATTCTAACATTATAAGTTAATACGGTTACTAATGAGACTATGTGTTATTGACAATACCTTACCGTGCTCCATACTATATGAGACAATATATATGTTATAGACTATACCTTACCGTGCTCCATACCATAAGAGACAATATATATGTTATAGACTATACCTTACCGTGCTCCATACCATATGAGACAATATATATGTTATAGACTATATCTTACCGTGCTCCATACCATATGAGACAATATATATGTTATAGACTATACCTTACCGTGCTCCATACCACATGAGACAATGTATATGTTATAGACTATACCTTACCGTGCTCCATACCATATGAGACAATATATATGTTATAGACTATATCTTACCGTGCTCCATACCATATGAGACAACATATATGTTATAGACTATACCTTACAATGCTCCATACCATATGAGACAATATATATGTTATAGACTATATCTTACTGTGCTCCATACCATATGAGACAATGTATATGTTATAGACTATATCTTACCGTGCTCCATACCATATGAGACAATATATGTTATAGACTATACCTTACCGTGCTCCATACCATATGAGACAATATATATGTTATAGACTATACCTTACAATGCTCCATACCATATGAGACAATATATATGTTATAGACTATACCTTACAATGCTCGATACCATATGAGACAATATATATGTTATAGACTATATCTTACTGTGCTCCATATCATATGAGACAATATATAAGCTATACACTATACCTTACCGTGCTCCATACCATATGAGACAATATATATGTTATAGACTATATCTTACCGTGCTCCATACCATATGAGACAATATATATGTTATAGACTATACCTTACCGTGCTCCATACCATATGAGACAATATATATGTTATAGACTATACCTTACCTTGCTCCGTATCACATGAGACAATGTATATATCTGACCGTGCTCCATACCACATGAGACAATGTTTATTTTATAGACCATACCTTACCATGCTCCATATCATATGAGTATATGTTATAGACTATACCTTACCGTGCTCCATACCATATGAGACAATATATATGTTATAGACTATATTTTACCGTGCTCTATACCATATGAGACAATATATATGTTATAGACTGTACATTACCGTGCTCCATACTATATGAGACAATGTATATGTTATAGACTATACCTTATCGTGCTCCATGCCATATGAGACAATACATTTGTTATAGACTATACCTTACCGTGCTCTACACCACATGAGACAACATATATGTTATAGACCATACCTTAACGTGTTCCATACCACATGAGACAATGGGTATGTCATAGACCATACCTTACCGTGCTCTATACCATATGAGACAATATATATGTAATAGATTATACCTTAACGGGCTCCATACCACATGAGACAAGATATATGTTACAGACCATACCTTACCGTGCTCCATACCATATGAGACAATATATATATATGTTACAAACTAATCCTTAACCGACTCCATACTATATGAGACAATATATATGTTATAGACTATACATTACCGTGCTCCATACTACTTGAAACAATGTATATGTTATAGACTATACCTTACCGTGTTCCATATCATATGCGACAATATATATGTTATAGTGTACATCTTACCGTGCGTTTTAACGCTATACTTACGCGCGTAATAATGAAGTTATGACGTCATCGTTTATCTTAGTTTAGAAGATTATGTATCTTTGAAACGTAAAATGGAATTAATTAGCCTTGTATTTGTCCTCTGAAAAATTGCTTGATAAAGATCGAGAGGCCGAAAATTTGCAATACAGAGTGTTTGTGTTCCTTCAATTTTTTTTTTGGGGGGGGGGGGGAGGTGTTTGTATTTTGTTTTTGATTTTTGTTTGGTTGGTTGGTTTTTGGGTTTTTTTTATGGTTGGTTTTTTGTTTTGTTTTGCTTTCGTAATACTTCATGAGTAAATTAGAAATTTATGAATGTTCCAATGATAAATATAAGAATCAAATGTGCAAGAATTCTTTGCACGTTAATTCTTAAATAAATTAACACTGGTGCAGTATCACCCTTCATTTAGAGAGTACATGCTGAACATGACAATAATAGAAGGGAATCCCACCCAGAAGTCCACGATTTGCAATCTACGACGAGGCTTGCCTAGTCGCAGATGTTGTAAATCATGAACACAAGAATGCATGGGATTTCCTTGTCCTTTACGCAAAATATGAAAGGTCTTATCACAAAGAATCTTTATGCGAAGTTTCAAAGCTCTACACACTTTTGTGTAAAAGACATAGTGAGGGTTAAAGTTTTGAAAAGTAAGTCATACTCCATGTCAAGGTCATTAGGTCAAAAGTCATGGTCCCAAATGAAAGATCTTATCACAAGGAATCTATATGTGAAGTTCCAAACCTTTTAGTACAAACATACAGCCAAAGTTTAAGTTTTGAAAACTATGTCGAGCTCCAAGGTCAAGGTCACCAGTTCCAAAATGATAGTCCCAAATGAAAGGGGTCATCATCGGGAATCTATATGTGGAGTTTCAAGCCTTACACCTTTTAGTACAAACGATGTAGTCAATGTTTTGCCACAGGGTAAGAGTCACAGACAAGTCAAGAACTAGATGCCCCTGAATTTTATTCCGGAGGCATAAAAACGAACTTATTTTTCTTTTTTCCGCTTGTATAAATAGAGATTTCTCGGATTAAATAAAGATATCTCTAATCAAATTCTAGAAGATATATCTCAATTCTAAATATATACATCTGTATTTGGAAAAGAGATTTAAACTGAAGAATTGAAGAAAATGAGATATCTCTAAATTCAATGGATATATCTCCCTATCAAAAGTTGAGATATCTCTATTTTAAATAGAAATCCATTTATTGTTTACAAAGTAACAAGCTGGATTTACTTATCTATGAAAAGAAATCCGGAATTTCACATGGGGGGGGGGGGGGGGAATTCACTATATAGTAGTTTTTCCCGGGGGTGGGGGGAATGGCTATAAGAGGGGGGGGGGAGGAAATGGCTATATAGCCAAATTTGCCACGAGGGAAAAACTACATTGTACTATATAGCCGATTTTTCCTGGGGGGGATGGATAGGGAAAAAACTACTGTATAACACCGGTGTTATACAGTGAGCCTTCCCCCATAGCCAGACTTCCCCCTGGCGTTCCTACTCTAGAGTGAACCTTCCCCCCTTGAGGGAATAACTCACTCTAGAGCCAGCCTTCCATCCTGCATCATTTTGAGTGAGACTTCCCCCCGGCGGTTCTACTCTAGAGTGTCCCTTCCCCCTTATGGAGCAATACTTACTCTAGAGTCAGATTTCCCCTGCCTAGTTTTGATTAAGTCAATCCCTATATGATGGTATTACGGTAGTGAGACCCTAAGGATCAGCTTCCCCTCCTTAATTCAAGTCCGTTTCCGTCCTAAGTCGGTGCCTCATTGAACCGCATTACATTTAAGTTTTTATATGATGGTGTGTGTGTGTGTGTGTGTGTGTGTGTGTGTGTGTGTGTGTGTGTGTGTGTGTGTGTGTGTGTGTGTGTGTGTGTGTGTGTGTGTGTGTGTGTGTGTGTGTGTGTGTGTGTGTGTGTGTGTGTGTGTGTGTGTGTGTGTGTCATATTTCTGCTTGCTCGTCTATGGCGGATTTTGTCATACGACGGAGTCCGATGTCTTTTATCTTTTCTATCGTAGCGATCTATGTCTTAATGATAGCTCCAGCAATTAATTACTGATAATCATGTCTCATGTGGTCATCTTGCTGTCCGTATGTCCATCTGTCTCTCACAGATTTTGTCTGAATTATAACTGTTTAACCCAGAGTTGGACCGCAAACTTCAAAAGTAAACGTGTGAGTCAAAGTGTTCACGAAATTAAATGTATTGAAAATTCCATCAATGTATACGTAACCTACAAAGGTAACGTTGCAGCAGGCATGACAATGCAAAGCCGAATGTTGCTAGGGTTTGTGGTGACTTTTTGACTAAACAAAACGTCTCAGTTCTTGATTGGCCACCGTACAGTCAAGAATTGTCCATAATCAAGCATTTATGGGACAAGCGGGACAGAATTGTTAGGAAGCGCGTCAAAGTACCATATGCATATTACGTCACTCAGCGCAAACAAGCCCTTATTGAGGAGTGGAACAATACCCTCTAAATGCAATTAACACTTTGAGGGAGTCAGTTAAGGAGAATCTCTTATTCTCCTCAGCGAAATCATAGGTGGACACACGCTACTGATTTAAATCAGGAAACGGCGTAGGGAACTCTTGTTTAACGCTATTTACGCAAACAAACAAAAAATCAGTAATATAAATATATATATACATATTCAGTAATGATGAAATAATCGACAGACCAAAACAGTCAACTAATCATCAAAGAATCAAGTTAAATAATAACAAACAAAAATAAACTTGTACATCTTTTTTCCGGTAGTATTCACTGTTCTCATAGTAATTCTTGATATCTACTAGAACTGTGTTAAAGGAATAAATAACCCACCGCTGCATCAACACTAAATATTGCAGCCAGTGATACCTAAAGGATTGGATGTAGATTACACTGAAAGACTGAGAAATTTTGTGAACTGAGCTTTGACACATGACCTCAAATTCAAGGTCATGATCACAGGATTATAATTAAATGAGTAAAGCACCAGGATACAAAAATTCAATGTTATGGCCCAGACACAATTACGACCATGGCATGCACTATTACTTTGACTTATATACAACCTCGGGTAAGGTCATGATCCCTGTGGTATCAACAATAATTTTGTGAAATTTGATCCAGATCGAACGGAGAAGTGAAATTAAAGGCTTATTCATGCATTTACAATTACAACTATGACCTTGACTTTAAATATATTGCATTGGTTCAAAGCCATTTCCGACCCTTTGGACATGAACACAAAGTTAATTACGTGAAAATACCATACTGATTCAAGTCAGTAGAAAAAAGTAGTTACCACCCGGACACGAATTTGTGAACTTGACCGTGCAGATAACGGCATTGAACCTTGGATTAAGGTCATGACACACCATTGGGTCAATGTCAATAATTATGTGTAGTTGTACCCAAATCCAAATTATAATTGTAAAATTCTGGCTCAGACACGGATATCGACTATGTGTGCACTATTCACTTGACCTACGAGATAAAACCTTGATTAGGTTAAATATCGAGATATATCCTTGAGTCATTGATAATAATTTTGTGAAGTGTTATCCGAATACAAGTTATCATTGTAAAATTACAGGCACGAATTTTGACAATATGTGCAATGCGACATTGACCCTTACAGACATGACCATGGTTAATTGTCATGACACACTCTTGGGCCATGGATAACAAATGCATGAAGTATACTCATTATGCAAGGTAGCATAAAGAAGTTATGGCCCGGACTAGATTTGAACAGTTCAGGGGACAGACCAAAGATACAGACAGACGGACAGACAAATAGGTGAACAGACAGACGGTGCTTTCAAACTTGTCGAAGATAGCTATATAAACATCCCAAACGTTTTTGCAGATGAATAATAAATAGCATTGGTAAATATTTATGTGGTCCACTGACCACAATTGTCTCCAATGTCATTCCAATTCGACAATAAAAGCGTGTCCCTTCTAAAGAAGGACGTTACAATACCAATCCTTACACTGTTAATTATAGAAAAAAAGTTACCACGACGTAGCTACGTTATTAAAACGACAAAGTATGTCATGAACATGACACAATATATTGTTTCCGGGGGAAAGTCTGGCTATGTGGGAACGCTCACTCTATAGCCAGTTGTAGAGTGAGACTTCCCCAGGGGGGGGGGAGCTTCTGTTTTAGAGACAGCCTTCTCCGGGGGAAGTAGGACCGCCGGGGGGGGGAGGTCCCACTCTAGAGTAGGACTGCCGGGGAGAGGGGTGGGGGGAGTAGTCTCACTCTAGAGTAGGACCGCCGGGGAGAGGGGGGAGTAGTCTCACTCTAGAGTAGGACCGCCAGGGAAGTCTGGCTATGGGGGAGCGTTCACTCTATAACACTGGTACCGTTTTCCAAACCTTAAATCCATGTCATACTGCCACATGTTAAGACCACTAGATGTGGTGACTTACAACTCTTCAGTTGTTATACAGATGTTTTACATGTTGAAGAAATGTCTCTTCATATCGCCAGTACTCGCCAAGCAATGACCAAAATTTTATTGGCTCAAGATCTTCAAACTTTCAAGAGTTATGGTCCGTTGCAACTCTTTGATTGTCATACATGGCTCGAAACGATGTATTTAAAGTGCTGGATATGTGTGTCCCAAAACTCGAACACGTGTTGTAGATATCTCTTCATGATCTTTATACCCAAATTTCGCATTACACTCGTCATAATTCGTAATAAAGTCGAGCATCCTTGTCACAACTTGACTTAACTCTTAGAAATGTAATGAAGTTTGGTTGTCCATGAGCTGTCGTACACAGATGTTCCTGATCCTCCCACCAATTACAAGAGTATCTTACTGGTATCAAAGTAGCAATTAGAGCTGCATTTTAATAAATTGTGAAGTTTCTATGAAACAGTTTATCTATTCCTCACCGCGGCTTTTCCTTTTCAAAATTTGATTTACATGTACTTACTCTCAGACCACAGAAAAAGTGCTGGCTGAAAATACCTTAACCTTCGATATGAAAAATACTGTCCCATTTACTTGAATATCGTTTTTATCAAAAGATGCATCTGGCAAAAATATCTACTCTGACACCTATAAGCATGACACGAATCAGGCTGAATTTGAACGTTTATGCCCACTGCTTGCGTACCAATGTGGAAGACAATTCAAGTACGTGGAGAAGAGTACAAGAAATCTGAAAGACAACTCGAGCAGTCGATCCATGTTTATCAGCATCATCAGAAATGGTAGACTATTCGTCAGGTTTTCAGCGAGTTATACTACGCCAGCGGTTGTAGTAACTCTTCGTTACAACTCCTGACAGTGTGACAGGAGCTTTACCGTATGTAATACCATATCGCATTCCATGCCTAACTGTGTGTCATACCTTACCGTGGTCTATACCTAACCATATGACATACTATACCTTGTTCTATACCTTATCATGTGCCATATATTACCATGTTCTATACCTTACCATGTGTCATACTATATAGTGTTCTATATCTACCCATGTACCATACTTTATACCTAAACGTTCTATACCTGACCATGTGCCATGCTATACCGTCTATAATACCTAACCATGTACCATACTATACCTTGTTCAAAAACCTAACCATGTGTCATACTACACCTTGTTCTGTACCTAACCATGTGCCATACTATACTGTGTTCTATACATAACTATGTGCCATACTATACTATGTTCTGTACCTAACCATGTGCCATACTATATCGTGTTCTATATCTAACCATGCATCATACTATACCTTGTTCTGTACCTAACCATGTTCCATACTATACCTTATTCTGTACCTAACCATGTGCCATACTACACCTTGTTCTTTACCTAACCATGTACCATACTATTCCTTGTTCTGTACCTAACCATGTGCCATACTATACCGTGTTCTGTACCTAACCATGTGCCATTCTACACCTTGTTCTGTACCTAACCATGTGCCACAACATACCGTGTTCTGTACCTAACTACATGACATACTATATCCTGCTCTGTACCTAACCATATGACATACTACATTGTATACCTTGTTCTGTACCTAACCATGTGCCATACTATACCTTGTTCTGTACCTAACCATATGAAATTCTATACCGTGTTCTATATTTAACCATGTGATATACTATACCGTGTTCTCTACCTAACGATGTGTCATACTATACCGGTACCTTGTTCTGTACCTAACCATGTGCCACACTATACCGTGTTCTGTACCTAACCATATGACATACTATACCGTGTTCTATATTTAACCGTGTGATATACTATACCGTGTTCTGTACCTAACCATGTGCCATACTTTACCGGTACCTTGTTCTGTACCTAACCATGTACCATACTACACCGTGTTCTGTACCTAACCATATGACATACTATACCGTGTTCTATATTTAACCATGTGATATACTTTACCGTGTCCTATACCTTAATTGTGTCATACCTTACAGTATTCTCTACCTGAACGTTTCACACCTTACCGTGTTCTTTACCTAAATGTGTGTAATACCTTACTCTGTTTAATACTTTCTAGAAGTGTGTCATACCTTGTCGTGTTCTATACATAATCGTGTGTCACACGTTTCTGTGTTCTATACCTAACCGTGTGTCATACATTTTCATGATCAAAGCATGTGCTCCATAACTAAATGCATATCATTACTGTGTTATTTTTCTTACCATGTATAATACCATTTATGTCCCATAAATGTGTGTCATATCTTACCGTGTGCTCTACTTAAATTAACTGTGTGTCATACCTTACTGTAATCTCAAATATCATACCTTCCCATGTTTCATAATTTTAAATAATTAAAAGTGAGAATA
Organism: Pteria penguin; assembly: GCA_035048485.1. Lineage (NCBI taxonomy): Eukaryota > Metazoa > Mollusca > Bivalvia > Pterioida > Pteriidae > Pteria > Pteria penguin. The sequence goes on along the minus strand of CM068580.1, from coordinate 36,759,960 downwards.
GAATTAGTCGTGTACTCTCTTTTTAATCTTTTAAAACTGAATGTGAGGAAATGACAATACTTATTATATAATCGTTTAAAACATCCAACCTAGCCGCAAGTAGTGGCCGTATTTTCGGATTGTACCCAAAGTATATTCCGAAATTAGGGTTCCGTTTATAAATATTTACTATCTTGTTGTATTCCTAATATTCTGTGCCCAACATTACCAAATATCTAATAATGTTCTTAAATCAGTAAAATGCCACTTGTGTCGAGAGTTTGTGAGAGTTAACGACTGAAAGTCATACCAAATGCACCCATTACATTGTCTTTATATTGACATATATAATCCCTTATGATGTGTTCTTCAGTTTTGTGAATGGGGTTTCTAAACTGTGTATTTGTTTTAGACTGAAAGTATACAATGTTTTATCGACGTTGCCCTGTACTCAAAGGTTACCATGAAGCACGAACGTGAATATCTCTTTAATATCAGCCTATATGACGCTGCTGTATGGAGCAAAGATTACCAATAAATATATATTGCATTGATCGCATGTGAAATAATGCGCCAATGCACCTACAAGACATACATGTTGGAGAATGCCCTTTTCCGAAACAGAGACCAAAACAAATTTATTGGAGAAGCCTACATATTAATCAAATGTTTTATATATTGTATTAGTGGAATATAATGGAATTCATTTCGTATATATTATAGTTATTTAAACCAATATATCGGATTGTTGCCGCACTTGGTTACCACAAAGGAAATGCTGTATGTGATATAAGGGATATTTAATCTACGTGTGATGTTAGACCTATACAGCCATTGTATGACTTTATATGGAGACTAGTAGAACCACCAAACGAAATGCAGGTAATGTTATCTGAAGAGAGAATCCTGTTGCTTGTGGTCAGGATATGGTTAAGCAAAAACATGTATGTTTTGTTATTGATAAAATTCACGCGTAGCTAAGATAACGAGATTTCTTTTTGGATTTTTATGTGTATGTTATATCTGATATTTTTCTTTGGTTTTTGGTTTTGGGGTTTTTTTGGGGGGGAGGGGGGGAGGTTGATGTATTGGGATTATCATTATTATTATTATTATTATTATTATTATTATTATTATTATTATTATTATTATTATTTATTTATTTATTTATTTATTTATTTATTTATTTATTTATTTCATTACTTATTTACTTTACTTAATTTTAGGTATTTAATTATTCAATTTATTTATCTTTTTTTTTTCATTTCTTTTATTTTGTGTCTGTATGTGTGTGAGAGAATATGTTTGTGTATTCGAGGGGTTTTTTTTCTCTGTGAAATCTTTTATATTTTGATGTGTGTGAATATAACATGAGAGAGTATTTGGTCTTACGTCACTCTGACACTCGATCACACTACGATTCCAAGATGAACATCACGAATCCGAGGTGAGATCATGGACTCGGGGGAACAGAATTAACAAACTATGGTGTTTGGTTTCCTCTCTCCATCATTACACCATATGTCTGTTTCCTGAGGGTTAAATTGTGATGTTTATAATTTTAGTTCTGAGCTATTTTGTTTGACAAATGTGGTGGGGGTTAGAAACCTTAATCAATAATGTACTTGCCAAACTCATCTTAGTGTCAGACTCCGTGACAAAGTTAAGATAACATCAATACGTATTTGATGTAAACTTAAATTGATATCTCCGTACATATTGTAATTCATGACAACAGTAAACAGCATGACTAAATATCTAATCTAAATTCGGAAATGCAAAAGAAATCAAATTATACCATGAAAAGTGCCTGTATATAGAATTATTCTTGGTGCTTTTAATATCTTCTGATGTTTTAAGCTTTGTATGGTGCGTGTTTTGAAACCGAATAGTTATGGTTAAGCATACATTGAAATCAATGCTCTTCAAATAAATTGTTCGCCTTTCAAGCAGACTTTGTAGATCTTAAGTTTAAACAGAGTAGATTTGACAAACACGCTTTTATGACGTACTGGTCCATGTATTTAAAGTTTTTGTCACCACTGAATAGCCTTTCGTGCATATTCTAACTTGCACGCTCAGAAATCCGCTTTATATCGCTCTAGAGGGAGAGGAACAATGGCTCAACGGTTAAATTAAGGTCAGGGATTAAGACTGGGAGTAATCTGTGTGCCAGGTAATCATTAATTAGGCTTATATTATCTTAATTTAAACATGAAACGATTGTGCAGCAATTCAAATATCGATCGATAAATCTTTAAAAGGTCACCATTTCAAGATGTCTTCCTGAGTACATTCAGCACTACGTTATGCTGTATTATAAGTTTAATTCGGGAGCACATATTCGAGAGAATAACTAATACACTGTCCATGGATATCATAGGCACTACCCATAGTCTGCTTACGGAGCCAGCAGGTGCGTTTTCTTTATATAACGCGAACTCCGCGACCTAAATACCATTGATTTCTATTCTGATTTAAAGATTCTTCTGTTGTCTGTCACAGAAGCAGATCAAAATCTATATATCTTGTTGATTTTACTTTCAAAGGAACGTTTTATTCAATAATGGCAATTATATTCAACGTTATTTGTATTTTGAAATTCAAATTAGGTACCTAGCTGTCGATACCAAATATGAGACGAGATTTAAATGTGTTTGTTTATTTGCTATTGCCTATCAACAGGGGAGGTAATGGCACTTTCTCATAGATTTCCGTTGACTCGAAGATACGAATTATCTAGAACCTGATGCATCCTTTCGGCCATTTGGTATATATCTACTATTGTTGTTACGATTGGTAGAAAATATAACCGTTATCGATTATACGCTATTGTAGACAGAATGTGTTGCGACTACGAGGCCCCATAATCGGCTTTTAACCATTATCTCATGACGTTGATAGTGGTGGATCCAGGATTTCCGTAAACCAGAAGTGGGGGAGGGCACTTGCGAAAGTCAGGTATTAGCCAGAATACTCGGCCAATTTGGGTGCTTAAACTGGAGTTTTACTCATATTATTTGAGTGTTTTCAACCTTATTATCTATACATGCCTTGTAAATTTGGGGCAAAAAAAGGGGGGACCCGGGCCCCCTGCTCCCTCTAAATCTGCTACTGATTCATATTTTTATACTGCTTCCTCAACTGATCTCTGACTTGGTTCGCATCCGGATTTCTTTCCTTGAAGTGTTAAGGATGGATTTAAAGTTGATGTCATATGGTTGAATAGGATAAACAGTTGTGTACAGGTTTGTTTTCAAAAAGAGGTCTGACCCCACGGACGAGCGTAAAGGGCCATATATATACTCCGTCAATGCTTCCCAACCCTCGTGGAGATAAAACAGAAAACAGAAGACATCTGACAAAGCTGTTTGACAAAAGTCACCAAGGGCATTCACACAAAACATAATAATAGTAGAATATACACGGAAAAAACATTACAAAAATATTCGATTGTGTTGCGGTACAAACGTCCTTCAATTGGTGTGGTTAACCGATTTACGGGCGCCCACCTTCCCATTCACCGCAAAAGCAACACAATCAAAGGACACACATTTAAAAAGTTATAAATAATCCTCTATATAGAGAACAAGGATCGACAGGTTTCTCAAGAAGAGTGGTCATGAAAATTTTATAACACACGAAACGTTTATAGAATAATATGTTGCTATCAAAAATATGTAAGGCGACATCAACATAAGTAAACAGTGCTTTGCCCGTCTGTAAGCGAGCATCGATCCTTGATCAATAGGGAACCCGACTAACAGTCAGAGGGGACGAGGATCAGGACCTTGTTTCCTCTGAAAAGGTTTGGACAAGGCCCGTCATAGAGTCCCCACCGCCCTGTTAGTCAGCGTACAACGTTCAAGCAAAAGTCTGCATTGGGCTGTAGACGGATCCAATGCAAGAACTATGGTCTTAGCGATGATCTCGGGGTCATACTGTCGATGTCAAAGGCGTTTAATAATTTTAGAACCCGCCGATATGAAATTATCGGAACCTTGACCTTCAGTTTGTACACTAGATCAATGTAGAAATCGGGATGGGAAATTCAGATGGATACGTATTGTTGAAAAGTCACATTTCCGAATTGAGATAAAATGTCTGAATAAGATCTGTAAAATTCACCAAAAGTTTTTCGAAGTTTGTGATATATATGACCCTGAGTAGGAAGTTTAAAAGTAAACTGCGAATTTTTTGCGTGAAAATCCAAAACTATAAACATTTCATTCTGTCTGATACTGAATATGTCTAATTGTACCTACGGGAGTGAAAGTGGATAAGGGAAATGGACGTGGTCATCGTATGAGTCTCCACCATTTTTCTAACATATGCAATATTTCGAGGGGAAAGGTTTTATCATATGGGTCAATTGGACCGGAAAGTGTAAACGCAAACATGCACTATTCCAAGTCTAAGCGTACAAATTGAATGTAACATCTTGATTTACTTAGATCTGTAGAATCATTTTCATTTGTCAGCACATCAACTGCAATAAAATTTAATCTTTTTAATTTCTCCTCAAATTTCGATTTTTATTATGCATTCAAATGTATGTTCCATTTAGTTACATATCTATTTATTCTGCTTTACAAATTTCTATCATGTTGCTGACGATTTTGGCACATAATATAAGATATCGTATTAATCCATCAATTAGATTAAACTAAGACCTAAATACCGTAATGATGTATGTAAGTCCAGATTCACAGGTCTTTGAAGCTCTGCAAGTCCACAGAAAACATCTATTATGCTCCTGTAGGGGCTTAATAGATGTTTTCTGTGGACTTACAGAGCTTCAAAGACCTGTGGTCCAGGTCTAAAGAATGATAAGGGGGGAGGGGGGGTTTCATCTGCTAAACACAAATCATATATATATATATATATATATATATATATATATATATATATATATATATATATATATATATATATATATATACATACATTTTTTTAATTAACTGTATTAAAAGATTTGTAATTAGGAATTTTGATATCCTAATAATCAATAGAAAAATTATTTCATATACAGATGATTCAACTTTCATACGATACAATAGATAATATAGAGGCACTGATTTCTGGTAACCCTGCAACACATTTTTAACAAAATCTGATATTTGTTTTGTAGTTATTCACTAAGATCACGACTTCAATTGGTCTCTTGGACATTCACGAGTCACCACATTCAAAGAATACAAGATGTGATAGTATCCATGTGTGTGTACCAAACAATCATAAAAATGACGGGGATAAAGGCAGGTGGTGATGGAACAATCTTCTAACGGGACGTCAGTCATTCGTCAGGAAACGTTTGATGTCGATCCCTCTCTCACTCTTCGCTCGCGCAGTGGCGGCATAAAACACGGGACAATCGCCGTCCCTGTTATTGATACTGTCTCAATTTCTCGGACACCTCCGATTAAAGAGAACAGCCTTGAACTGGAGCTTGGTAATAACAGACAAAACTATCCCGAGAACCGAAGTATAGAAAATAATCGTCCGTCTACTTATAAATTGCAAAGCGAGGAAAAACTTGCAAGTGACAAAGAAAAGGATATATATTCTAACCAAGCACATATTAAAACCTTACCCAAGAAATCAGATGGTAAAAGTGTAAACACCAAACACGTTGATTCTTCCATTAAAAAGTCCTCTGAAGAAAAGAAATCGTGGCAAACTGCAAATCGTAGTGCAGAGGAAAAATCATCGGAAAACAGTAATTCACAACAAGCAACAAATCGTAATATAAAAGCGAACATATTGGAAGAAAATCAATCGAGACAAAAACCGAATCGCAATGTAGAAACGAAAACATCGACAGACAGCCGGATACGACAAACAGTGAATAGGAACGTGGACGAAAAAGCATTGGAAGATACTCGTTCACAACAAGCCGCTAGTCGTAATGTGAACGCAACTACACGGGAAAAAGATAAGTCGCGACAAAAAACAAATCGAAATGTAGAAGTGAATACAACGAAAGAGAGCCAGGTGCGACAAATAGCAAACGGTAATGTCGATGTTAAACAGTCCGACAATATCCTAGACCGATCGTCAGAAAAAAATCAAACCGGAAGTAAAAATAAGAACGAAACATCGCTAGAGGATAAATCGACAAAATTTAGATCTGATAAAAAGACATCGAAAAATCCAGATAAAGAGACTGGCAAAGTTAAAAAGAACACAAAGAATAGCTCTCTTGTAGAGTCTACGAAAGAGACAAAAAATCACGATAGTACAGAGGAAAAAGATAATTCTTCCAATAAACAACCGTCGGAAAAGACTGTCAGTAAAGGCATTGAAATAACTCATTCTGAAAATAGTAAAGTTGATCCGCAGAAAAATAAACAAACAAAGAACGGGAAAAAGAATGTTGATGAGAAAGACCGTAAAAATGAAAATTCAGCAACTGATCCACGATCGACAGAGAAAGAACCAGTGAAAACAGCAACTCGCTTAACAAATGAAAAACATCTTCCTAATAAATCTTCTAGTCAAGCGATAGTTAATAATACAAAAGAGAAATCTGAAAACCAAAGCAATGTGAATGTTTTAACGAACACGCCACCAATCAAAAAGAACGAAAGCAAACCAGTACAAAATAATTCTCACACAATTAAAAGCAAACCTGGAAAAGAGAAAGTTGTAAATAACAATACAAAACATAGTGGTGGTTCCCTGCCAATCAATTCCTCTAACCCGAAGACAGCAATTGTCAAGTCAGATGTGACACAGGATACTAACTCTAGGAGGGAAAGTAAGGAATTAAATGCCATTACACAGCCTTCAAAATCTCTACAACCAAGAGATGATCATATAAAACCACCCGGGGAACAAATACTCGACAAAAGCGATTTAGAGGGGGAAGATACAGCTTCTGTGGATCTATTTCCAGTTGATGTCAGTGACGTCAATAATTCGCCTCCCAACAGTACTACATTGGATAATAGTTATTCACGTTCGGATTATCGGACTGTTTCTGATCCATCTGTCAGTGATAAATCCGTGAAGGTTATCGTGACCAGTGCAGAAAGTGACAAAAATGGAGAGGCTATATCACAGCTGGTTGATACATTTGGAAACAAACACGACACAAATAATGCAGAAAAAGGCACATTGAATAAGGTGAACATCAGTAAATCCAATTATAAAAGTGACAACAACAGTAAGAGTGCTAGCTTTGATAAAGTCGAGGAAAAAGTCGAGGAAAGTATTCACGACAACACCTCAAATTCTGGATTTACAAAACAAACAAATAAATCCAGATATCCGTTAAAACAAAGCGAAGTGCAAAATATAAAATCTACTGCAAATCCTTATAGGGGAATAAGCCCAACAGTGTCATACAGAAGTGATAATTCAGAAGGAATAAACACTAAAACCAATAACGAATATCACCCGAGGGGTTTTAAAACAAGGAGTGCAAGTGTGCGTGAGTCTCAATCTTCTCGTTTATCGCTATCTTCGGAGAAACATTTCCATGGTCAGTCACGTGTTTATTCACCAGAGAAGCCGACATACGACAATCCTAATAGTTCTATAATGAATTCGACTTCGGATTCTAAGATACACATGGAGTCATATGAAAACGTTTTTGCCGAACGTCAAACTCTTCTGAACGCAGAAATTACATACAAAAAACGAATCAAACAACTTGAAGACGAATTGAACCAGTTTCTTCGAACAATTGATGATCTGCGTGTTGAGAACAAAGGACTCCGAGCTCAGATTGATGTAGTAGACACTTCTAGCTCGAACAATATACCTGTAAGTCACCAGAGTAAAAACACTGTTGTCATTGATACAGAAAAGAATGCATTAGAGGCTAGAATACAGGATCTTCAAAAAGAAAACAAAGAACTAAATGAGAAATTAGGGGAAAGTAACACAAAAGTGAAGCTAGCAGAGTCCGAAAATAAGCGTTTACTTGATGAAATTCAAGACGCTTGCGCTAAAAATAAGGAACTAACTGCAAAATGCAGTGATATGGAAAATATCTTAAGTAAAAATGAGGATAATAAAGAAAGTGCTAAAGATACTGAAAACGACGAACTCCAACGAATTATGACAGAAAATGCTTCATTGGCCGTTGATGTTGAGAAGTTGAACTCAGATATAAAGCAAAAGGATGAAGCGGCCAAGACCTCCCTGAACGAGATAGAGAAATTACAAAAAGAATTGGAAGCCTCAAAATATGACGAGGAGAGAGCAAAATCACAATTCGAAAAACTCAAGTTAGAGTATGAACAAATAAAACAGGAAGGAGATGAAAGTAAGAATAAAGAAATTGAAAAATTAAAATCCGAGGTAGTAAAATTAAAAATGGAACTGAAAAGAACAGAAGCAGAGAAAGAGAAGTACAGAGAACTCACAACACCTCGAGCAGAAGCTAGTCAAGGGAAACAATCACCAAGTAGTGAGACAATGTCATTAAAATCTCAAGTTATCAGTCTTCAAACTGAAAATCAGAAACTGAACGAAGATATCTTTAAGATGAAAGCAGAACATCTGGAGACGGTTAAGAAAATGCACGATCTAGAAAAATCAGCACAATCTTTCGAAAAAAGTGTCACCGCCGTTGAATCAGAAAAAATCACAGAAATCCAAGAACTCAAAAATGAAAATGAGAGATTAAAAGGGGAAATAAAAGAACTGAGTGAAAGTGTAATACAAAAGAAATCTGAAATTAGCGAATTAATGTCTGCAATTAAAGGGGATAACCTAGAAGATGAAGTCAAAAGCTTAAAGGAAGATAAGGCAAAACTTGAAAAAGAGTTTGAACAAAAGGGGAGAGAAGTTGAACAATTAAAGGCAAACTTAGAAGAGGTCAAAATAGAGTCCGATAAACTTGAATCAGAGAAAAGCGCAGCTCAGGCAAATAACGATAAGACTAAGATTGATTTAGAGAAATTAAGTCAACAGCTTGAGGAAATGAAAAAAGAACTTGCAATAGAGAAAGAGACATCAGCGAGTCTTTCAGGAGCGGAAAAGGACGTTGCGACGGCAAGAGACCAAGTAGGAAAACTAGAAAAAGATCTCGAAAATCTGAAAATAAAATATGACAGGGAGGTTCAAAACATAAAGGAGGTCAGTGAAAAGGAAAATGAAGAGTGGAGAAAAAAATATATGGCTTTAGAGAAAGATCATCAGTTGGAAACTTCTCAGCTCAAAGCAGAAATAGAGCGCTTAAAGTCGGAAGTAAATAAATTAGAGGGACTCCGAACCGCTGCAAGAGATCTCGAGGAAACAAAGAATGAACTTGTCACATTGCATGGTCGCGTTTCTGAACTAACTATTGAACTAGAACAACGTTCAAGTGTCGAAGAACGAAATTTTGAGATGTCGTTGAAAATTGATACTTTAAAGAAATGTATAAGGGAGTTGGAACAAAGTAATAAAGACATAGATGTAGAAAAAGATAAATTAGAAGATTTTGAAGCCAGCAATAAACGTTTAAGTACAGAAAACAAGAGACTTCGTGATTTATTGGATAGTAAAGGAGTAGACACTAAAATAGAAATTCTAGAAAGGAAACAAATAGATGCAGAAACTCGGGTAAAACAGCTTGAGGGGTGGGTTGGTGGACTTTACGAAGAGAAGCCACAAACATATAGTTCTATGCTAAAACAGAAGAAACAAAACTTCTCAAAAGCTGTGCCAGTTGTTGCTGACAAAAGTACGAGCAAAAAGCCTCGAAGTTTAGAAGACGTGAAAGTAAAGGTAGAGGATGATAAGATGACACATTCTTCCACCCCGTCTCTACCCAATATACCAGAGAAAAATCATTTGACTTTTGGTTTAGGATATACTCAGTTACACAGAAGACGGCTGAATGTAGCCTCTAAAGTTAGAAAATCATAGAGAATATATACACTGAATGCCATTGGAATACAATAAACAGTGTCTTTTGTACGGTGATTCTACCCACTGCAATGCATGAAAAGTATATATTGATAAATGTGTACTTGAATTAAGAATGAATGCATTGGAAAATTTAGGAAATATTGGAATTTTTTAAATGTTGGTTATTTGTTGACTTTTAATAAGACGTTATAATCATCAATCCGAGCCAATGCTGCCTACATAAAAATGAATCACTGACGTATGCATTAAGATAATGCATCTAGTTGTTTGGATTGAAATGTTTTACTATGTATTTACAATATTTATGGTATGTATAATAAAAAATAATGCCAGCGTAACTTAGAATGTATGAGGTTGATAAATCTTAAACTTAATGGCTCCAAGTAATACAGCAATAATGAAAAGCAATAGGGTTATAATGGGATTATATATACCAGCCCTGTTTAATTGCATCATATGCACAGTGAGCCGATTTATGTCTCTCCGGGTGATGCTTAACGCAGAAAATGTGGAAGTATTAGTACTTATAAAGCAAACAAATTTCCAAACTGACCTAATCATGGGCAGTGTCGGAAACTACAAAAGAACAGAGCTATGAATGAGGGAGATTATTTTTACTTTAAAGATGATTTACAATCTTTTATCATAGTAACATTGAACCACATGTATATATTTTGTGTTAGTACTTTAGTACTAAAAATTGAACTGATGATATCTTCGGGCACTTACAGTCCACCAGCTGGGTACTGGCCCAGTGGTAATGCCAGTTAACAGACAGTTTATACCACCATTTTATATATAAAATTTAATTCGGTTGCTATTGACTGTGTAATATTTTTTTAGTACAATATTACTGTGTTAAGAGGGGATAAGTTAAATGTTGAACTCTCAACGCTCACCGTACATGATATGAAATCATATATGTTATCCACATAAATGTTGCCCACATTGAGAACAATAGATCTAATGGTTAACTAAATGCTCATCAAGAAGTAAAAGCAAAATGAAAATGGAATAAACACACAAAGTATGTCATATAAATGAGTAAAAACACACATCTCATCTTAAAAGTTTTAAGTAAACATAATGTCTTTTTTTAATGTTGACCTTTGACCTCAAAAGGTATAGGTGTTTAAGACTCTAGTTTGAAGTTTGAAGACTCTAGGATATATTCTGTTTGAGTTATCATATCAGAACCGAGTATTGATTTGTCAAAGCCATGTTTACAATTCACATTCGATCGTGACCTTGACCTTTGACTTGGAATATATTGGTGTCCTCTTAAAAAACTCAAGTTATTACTTGCCGAGGAAAGTGCTGAAAAATGAACAGACACAAAGACAGAGAGTGATTACTATCAGGCAACCGCCATATTATATTATTATCAACATGAACAAAAGTCCAAAAACTCTGTAAATATAAATGGGATAATCTTCAAAATAGAAAGGCTTCTTCTCATATCATTCATCCAAATAAGTCAAATTGTAAAATAAAATGTCAGAAATTGGATTTCAGAATGTAACCAAAATCAACAACACTTCTTTGGACACCCCTCTAGATAAAACCAATAATTACATGTACAGTATATATTCATCAGCTGTGACCTTGGCCTTGACTTTTTGACTCCAAAATCAATAGGGTTCTTCCCCTCTTGATAAGTAAGTAATAATCCAAATTTGGTTAGAATATGTGAAAAGGTACTTGAGTTATCATCCAGAAACCAATAATTAGTCTATTTTCATCAGCTGTGACCTTTGCCTTTTACCTTTTTCTTCCTCTCTTGATCAGTAAGTATATATCCAAATTTGATTAAATTTGTTAAAAGGTATTTGAGTTATTATCTAGAAACCAATAATAATAGTTTATTTTCATTAGCTGTGAATTTGACTTTTGGACCCCAAAATCAATAGGGTTCTTTCTCTCTTGATAAGTAAGTATATATCCAAATTCAGTTTAAATTTGTTAAAAAGTTCTTGAGTTATTATCCAGAAACCAATAATTACAGTCTATTTTCATCAGCTGTGACCTTGACCTTAGATCTTTTGACCCAAAAATCAATAGGGTTCTTCCTCTCCTGATAAGTAAGCATATATCCAAATATGGTATGAATATGTTGAAAGGTACTTGAGTTATCATCCAGAAACTCATGTGCAACGGAAGGATGGAAGGACACAAGGACAGACAAAGCAAGCACTTAAAGCTCCCTGCCATACCTGATGGGGGCATAAAAATAATAATCTTTCAAGTTTAACCTTGACAACAAAAACATGTTATCCAAACAGGGTTTGATTGCTCACAAATATGCAGAACTGTGCAACAATAATAATAACAGTTCTCTTGGCTATATAAAGAAAATAGAAAAGACAGTTTGAAAATATCACAGATAGTATTTAATAAACAAAATAGTCAAAAACATTGTAAAAATATATAAATAAAACATTTCAAATATATACTGAATGCCACAAAGTTGCTTCACAGTTTGACCTTGATACATATGATAAATAAGCAGTAACAGTTCTTGAACTTCCATACTAAACCAAACAGAAAGCACTAAAGCTTAATGGATAAACTGTACAATCCATTCCTTTATATTTCTCCATTCTTCTACATAACTTTCAATCTTGAACTTTTAAATATAATACACGTGCACCTTAACTGGCAAAATTGGTAATCAATTTCAGATTTTGTAAACACTCATCTTCTTGTATGAAGTTTACTCAATATTTAACAATTTACTTATCTAGTATTATACATTTCTTGCAAACTATTTAATATGGATATTGTTTTTAGATACATAATTGTGACATGAATTGTATGAAAATTGTAATTGTTTGGAAATGATCTCTTATAACAAAAGAACATGCAATCTTTGGCACACACAGATAACGGATATTAACAATGACATAATGATAACTAAACACTTTGTGTGAAAGGTCGTGCAAAACTGAGGGAACTAACAGCAAGTTTTTTAGAGGGTGTAGTAGATCTTCTTGGAGAAGGAGGGGGAGGTAACTGTGTTAAAGCCTCTAGAGCTTGCACAGCCTTCTTGGCCTCACGACCTAAAGTTCCTTCTGCTCTTTCCCTCTCCTTCAAAGCTCGGATTATCCTTTTCTCTGTTGAATTCAAAGTAACAAATGTGCGAACAACCTAAAATTAATTAATAAATCATTACAGTGATTGGTGTTATTACAATACAGAGATGTTAATATTATTCCTATACTACCAGAAATGAGGGTTCCTGTATCATTTAGATAAGCGTCATGTGGGATGACAATCTTATTAAAACCATATCTTTCTTCCGCTTCTTTATTTGTCATACTGCGGATAAAGATCTGGCAAAATTCTGTAAGGGGTCATGTCCTGGTGAACTCTCATTTTCAGCCAATCAGTATATTGGCTACAAATTCCTAGGAATCAAATTAACATCTCCAGCGTGCGTGACCCACAAGGTAGTTTTTGAACAGTGTTTGTTACATGTTGCGTCACTATCACGTGCCTAGCCGAGTCATTGATTGGCTATGGGAAATAATGGTTTCGGTGACTGAAATGTCATCAGAGTTCACCAGAACGTGACCTTTTACTGAGTTTCCCAGATCTTTATCCGCAATGGGACAAATAGAGAAGCAGAATAAAAATATGGTTTTAATCAGATTGGTGGGATGACAATTCATCTTACATATTTCTTTCCCCCAATTATTTTATAAAACATGCAAATGATAAATCAACACAAAATCAAACTATAACAAAGGTTTTATTTTCAAATACATAAAAAATCTTGACCTTGAAAATGTTTCTACAACAGAGTGAAAGAATAAACTGTCCATTCATGGATAGATCTTTTAAGATTTATCGAATGTTAATAAGAAAGTAGTAGACTGCGTATTTTCAACAAAAACAATATAACATCTATTAAGTGACGCCATAATTTATACATTTTGTATACAATGCTGAAGGATAAAATTGAGTATCACAGGATATACTTTACCATTAATCTGACGTAATCACTGGAATCTAACTCTAACATCTCCAGTAATAAGCGGGTGATCTTCTCATTCTTCATTCCCAGAGTTCCCTGTCATGATTAGGCAGTATTATTAATGTTTTGAATTTTAACTAAATCAACTGAATTAAAAAACATGTATAAAAAAAGTTTCTGTTTTCTTATTAAATTTCTATGTATAAGTGTATTTCTTTACAAGAAATATATGGGAATTCCAAACACAAACAAAAATGCTTGAAAATGCAAAATCAGGATTCATGGTAAATTAGTGGATGTTAAATATTCTATCAATTTCTCCGTAAAGTATTAGTTTTTTGTCCTTACTATTTATACACAAATAATAAATCTTATAATACTGACCACTGAGATGACCGCTTGTGAACGGGCATCCTCCTCGGGATCTTCAAGCCTCCTAAAAACCATGCATGTAATGTGTTATTCAATGATTATTACAAAATCAAAATATATCTTTTAAAATCCTTGAAATTGGCAGCTTTATAATTTGCATAATATAGATATAGAATATAGATCGTATTATCCGTATGGAGTAAAGGTCCCTGTATTATTTGTTATTATTACAGATATGAAGAAATTACTTACTTTTCTACTTTATCACATGCTTTACTAAACATTCCCAGAGCTGTCAAAGCTTTGGCTGCTGCAGTTCTTACTTCCTAATAAAACAAAGCATTCACAAGGGATTTATTATACTCAGGTAGGAATACTCAATTGTCATTATTCATACTTTCTCTAAATACATTTTTATGAAAATGTGAAGAACTGAAATCCATATCAATGTTTTATTATTCAGAAGTAGAACCAAAATGATAATGTTATGCTTGATTTATAAACAGTAAATCATAACATGTATAAATAAGCAGCATATAATGTACAATGATTTGGATTAAGAATTTATTCAAGTAAAATTCTAATTTTCAGTGACATTTAATACAAAAACTGGATGTCATTACTGACATGTTAGAATCACAGCAGAATCCCCCATGCTTGTGATCATTTGATTTGAATAATGGAGACAGAATTGTTGATGATAATAAAACATGACATACAATTGTAAAAATTGCTTCATTACAATATACCTTGGTGGGTTCATCCCATAGTCTCTTTTCCAATACTTCATAAACTTCCTCAGTGAGGTCTGGGTCTTTACAAACATACTTCACACCTTATAAGAAATAGAATTTGTGATACAGAACATTCCTATGTTAAATACATATAGATAATGTATTATTTATAAAGTACCAGAGTACTGCCATGTGAAAAACAAGTTCCATGTTAATCTACTAGTAGAATTCTTTAAAATCCTTGACTTACAAAACTCGAGCAGGGGAATATATGTATAAAATTTTGTCATTAATCATTCAATTCTATATTTTTCAAATACAATCCTCATTACATCACAAGAATCAAATTAAAGACATGGCAAATTATGATGCATAGAAACTTGGAAGCCCAAACTGAATTCTTACCTAAAGTAATAAGGAGCTCAGAAGCCATTACCCTGTACTTCCACACAAAGGATTTACTGATCATTTCTAACGTGCTTCTCACTATTTCTTTATCATGACAGTTCAACTGCTTCACAAGGATTTCCAATGACTGAAAAACATGAAAGTCATCTATTGAAAATATCCAATGTATAGGAAAATTGAAGAGCAACATACAGAAAGGTTAAAATCTACACTAAAGATCATACACCTACTATGTTATTACCTTGCAAAAAATCTTACATAAAAGTCATTATCTTCTGTAATAGAAGATCAATAGTTCCGAAAGACAATAGAATCTGAGAACAAAATTCCTATTACAGAAAAAGACAGAACATATGCAAAAGACCCATAAAGGTTTCAGTTCTATTTATAGTAAATACAATTTCTGATGAAGGTATACATTCCTCTATTGATTGTTTTGATTAATTCTTATGGGCTGGTACAATTGGTTATGACATAATTGCTCCTCATGAATTGATCATTTCTGAGTTTTAATTCTTGAAATAGAATCTTAAAATATGTGTATATGTTTATCCCTGCATTACTTTCAACAAAAGGGCGACATGTGAATAAACTATAGAGAAACAATAACACAAGGATTAAAAGTGAACAAGCTAAAGAGAAACAGTAACACAGGGATTAAAAGTGAACAAGCTAAAGAAAAACAATAACACACACAAGGATTACAAGTGAACAAGCCATAGAGAAACAATAACAAAAGTATTACAAATGAACAAGCTATAGAGAAACAATAACACAAGGATTACATGTGAACAAGCTAAAGAGAAACAATATCACAAGGATTACAAGTGAACAAGCTATAGAGAAACAATAACACAAGGATTACAAGTGAACAAGCTAAAGAGAAACAATAATACAAGGATTACAAGTGAACAAGCTAAAGAGAAACAATAACCCAAGGATTACAAGTGAACAAGCTAAAGAGAAACAATAATACAAAGATTACAAGTGAACAGGCTAAAGATAAACAATAACACAAGGATTACAAGTGAACAAGCTATAGGGAAAACAATAACACAAGGATTACAAGTGAACAAGCTAAAGAGAAACAATAACACAAGCATTACAAGTGAACAAGCTAAAGAGAAACAATAACCCAAGGATTACAAGTGAACAAGCTAAAGAGAAACAATAATACAAAGATTACAAGTGAACAGGCTAAAGAGAAACAATAACACAAGGATTACAAGTGAACAAGCTAAAGAGAAACAATAACACAAGGATTACAAGTGAACAAGCTAAAGAGAAACAATAACACAAGCATTACAAGTGAACAAGCTATAGTTAAAACAATGACACAAGGATTACAAGTGAACAAGCTATAGAGAAACAATAACACAAGGATTACAAGTGAACAAGCTAAAGAGAAACAATAACACAAGGATTACAAGTGAACAAGCTATAGAGAAACAATAACACAAGGATTACAAGTGAACAAGCTAAAGAAAAACAATAACACAAGTATTACTAATGAACAAGCCAAAGACAAACAATAAGACAAGGATTACAAGTGAACAAGCTAAAGAGAAACAATAATACAAGGATTACAAGTGAACAAGCTAAAGAAAAACAATAACACAAGTATTACTAATGAACAAGCCAAAGACAAACAATAACACAAGGATTACAAGTGAACAAGCTATAAACAAACAATAACACAAGGATTACAAGTGAACAAGCTAAAGAGAAACAATAACGCAAGGATTACAAGTGAACAAGCTATAGACAAACAATAACACAAGGATTACAAGTGAACAAGCTATAGAGAAACAATAACACAAGGATTACAAGTGAACAAGCTAAAGAAAAACAATAACACAAGTATTACTAATGAACAAGCCAAAGACAAACAATAAGACAAGGATTACAAGTGAACAAACTAAAGAGAAACAATAACACAAGGATTACAAGTGAACAAGCTAAAGAGAAACAATAATACAAAGATTACAAGTGAACAAGCTAAAGAAAAACAATAACACAGGGATTACAAATGAACAAGCTATAGAGAAACAATAAGACAAGGATTACTAGTGAACAAGCTAAAGAGAAACAATAACACAAGGATTACAAGTGAACAAGCTAAAGAGAAACAGTAACACAGGGATTACAAGTGAACAAGCTAAAGAGAAACAATAACACAAGGATTACAAGTGAACAAGCTATAGAGAAACAATAACACAAGGATTACAAGTGAACAAGCTATAGAGAAACAATAACACAAGGATTACAAGTGAACAAGCTATAGAGAAACAATAACACAAGGATTACAAGTGAACAAGCTATAGAGAAACAATAACACAAGTATTACTAATGAACAAGCTATAGAGAAACAATAACACAAGTATTACAAGTGAACAAGCTGTAGAGAAACAATATCAACAGGATTACTAATGAACAAGCTATAGAGAAACAATAACAAAAGTATTACAAGTGAACAAGCTGTAGAGAAACAATATCAACAGGATTACAAGTGAACAAGCTATAGAGAAACAATATCACAAGGATTACAAGTGAACAAGCTGTAGGGAAACAATATCACAAGGATTACGAGTGAACAGAGTTTCTTAGAGATCTTTGACACATTATACAATTAAGAAATCAATTGACTAACAGCTCTTACTTTTATAGATTAATGTTTCTGTGCTATCATTGCTCTATATTATTTTCTTCAGTACCGTATATCAAAAACAGTACAGACCTATTGATTTAATGTATAAATGAAACAGATGTCCCAATACCTTAGCCTTTTGGTGTGTATCAGTGTTGGACTTTAAAGACTGTTTGAGTCTGTTTTCAGCATTTTCATCATTCACACACAGTTTTCCCAATAGTACAGCAGCTTCTAGTGATGTAGAGTCCCAGGGATCGGGATTTTGACTAAAGTGACTCAGCACCTTGACCATCTCTGGGAATGTACTCACATTCTGTTCATGGAAATAACATAACATGCATTTAATTTGTCTTTTGGGTTTTCTATGCTATACACCCAGGTCAATTATATTTTACTATAAGAGGGCAGTAGCTGCAATATAAATCTCAAATGTTTAAACCAGTGGATGAATATTTTTTCCATATTTTGTAGTACAATGTTGCATTTTCACTTCTCCATACTCTGAAATTTTATTCTCATTTTCCATTGACTTGCATAGACTTTTGCTTGATCTGACATCACTGCACTCACCTTATCAACATACTGAACATTTTTTCCTTCCTGCATCGTCTTGATAAGATCAAGTCGTATCTCTGTATTGCCAATAACCAAGTATTTCAGAATAATTTGTTGAACATCCTCTTCCCAACAACCTGCAATCACACACACACATATAAACTGTACAATATGAAATCATCTGTGTACTAGTTTTATTTTGATAATGTGATCGATTTACTTTCTAAGGCCTACTTTTAAGATTAAAGCTGTTTTACAGTAAAATTATACACAAGAGCAAGAATCAAAGATTAACCAATCAGAACTGCTGAATCCATTCTAGCAAAACTTAGTAACGAGCAAAGCCTCTGTTAACAGAGTAGAATATCAGTTAACATCACTCTTACCAACTAGAATGAGTGATTTAGCTGCCTCGTATCGAACTCTCTGATCCTCGTCATTCCTCATTCTTTCTTTGAGGGCATAAAACACCATGGCATCACCAACACGCAACAGGCCAAGATGCTGAAAAGATAATAAATAGATATTAGATAAAAAGAAAGAGAGTGAGTGAGTAGAATATGTAATTTAACCAGAGTGAATATCCACTTAATTCTTGGTACTTTCAATCTCAATTTTCATTCTCTTTATAGAACTAAATTGCTTATCAAAGAAATTAACATTCAAATATGACACACAGTCAGTCTGTATAGCTGGAAAATTAGAGAAATTTGCAAACAGTAGAATGACACTTGCATTAAAAGAGAATTAGATTGGAGATGTAAGAACAGGTATTTGATTGCTTCCAACATGTATACAGTACCATGGTTATACCACTGGAAGCCTCCAATTTTCCTTGCTTTGTTAACACATTGCAGGGAAAAGTCAGTTTCCAATGGAAGAATCAGTGAATACCTGTCAGAACTAAGTTAACAATGTATGTTTATCCAATAAGATATATCATAAATATTCCACATCATAATATGTGTAGTATAAAAATGATTTTGCATAGAAGTACATGGTACAGAAGAATTAGGTCATTTTACACTTTAAATATGACAGAGCAAAAAGTAGACAGCTAGCATCATCAATAATGTGGAATTGTTTATAATGGCATATTGTTTTTCATAATGAAAAATAAAGTGTTTTGTGACAGAACTGATTGCTGGATAATCATCACTGATAGGTGAAAAGAAAACATAGCAAACTTTCACCTTTAAGCATGTCAGTATTCAATAATACATCACTTAACCTCTATCATTTATGGACGAGTATTTACCTTAGCTGCATCTATTCTTTCTTCAACTCTTTTCGAGACAAGATTGTTGTGAACAATTGTCTGAAAAATATGAAATTCTTCATGCTAACTAGAAGATCTTTTAATTATTGTAAATATTATTAAGGTTAAAAAGCTTACAGATATGAAACTCTAGGTGAACATGTAAATTAAGTCAGTAAAACCTGTATTAAACAGTCAGTCAAAGGACTGAAGAAATATGTCAGTTATACACAGGTGTTCACTTATTCAAGATCGTAGAAGACATCATGTCATTTTACCAACGGTTATAACCGATATAAAAATTATCTTTCATAAAATCAATTCATTCAAGCATTCATATAAAATCAATTTGTTACACATAAGGAAAACAACTGATGTATAAATGAAATCAAAACTTATTGGTCTGTGACAATTGGATTGTAAGTCTTTGAGGGTTCTTTGCTTTTTTCTTCAATATAGATCTACAATTTTGCATTCAAAATACTGTATAATTCGCAAGAATTGTACCGCATAGTCACTGGTCACCAGTATGTAGCACTGTAGATGATTTATTGTTTTAAGAATATCGGTGTGCGTTTTCATTCCATATAAGTGGTGATTGTGAACTAGTACATCAATTACTGTTTTAAGAACATCGGTGTGCGTTTTCATTCCATAATGGTGATTGTGCACTGGGTACATTTATGTCATAATCTGCATCAGAACATTATCAGCACTACACATATGATCAGTAATGATGTAAAAATGTAAACTTGTAAACTACTAAACAACCACTGGCTACTACTCAAATATACATGCCAACAGATAATTTAAAGCTCAGATAAGCCCCAAGGCAATACTGTGTCAGACTGTTTAAAGTAACACATAATTGGGTAAAATGTTGGGTATATAAACACACATGGGAGTACATGAATGCCACTGATTAAACTCAATCATTACTGATTTAATAAGACAGGGTATTGAATCTATGTCTTTTGGTGTGTATCTATATGTCTATTCCATACCAAAGGGTCAGGTAATCTAGGATTAATTTCATGAACTTTCAACAGGAAAAAATCGGTACACTGCACAAGTGTCCATCAAGGGCAGGTGTATGGTAATTCAAGGTGTCTGTAAGTACAGGTTTCCCTGTACTATATAATCATATCACATATGTTATCATAATTGATAAAATGGTTTACACTTGTTAAAGTCACTATTAATCAAGTGATAGTGTATTTAAGACATAATAAGAAGTTCTCCGAAGAGAAGTATGAACTAATAATGATATTTATAATGAATAAATGACAAGAAACATTCAATGTCCACAAATATTAGGCCACAAAAATGTGGTTGAAAATTTGCAGATATGGAGTGTTTCTTGCCATTTACATAGTGTATATACTTTTTGACCTAATAACATGCAATACCTTGACTCGTTCCCACTTTAGACCTGAATATTCTCGATTTCTACTTTTGGGTTTCATTCTGCTCCAAACACTGCCTGAATTAAACAAAAAAATAATTAAATGGTTTTGAATCTTGAAAAATGTATAACATATTGTAACATCATAAAATTCAAGATTGATATTATCAAAACTACTTTTAAAATAAATTGTTTAGACTTATTTGCCTGATAACACAACATTCATAACTTAATTAATGTACAATGCATACATCATAAATATATATTTTTTTAAATACTAGTACAATGTAATTGTTTGTAAAGATTACAAATGTATGTAAATTCATACACATATTTGATACCCTGGCTGAAAAATATATTGAAATGATGGAAGAAACTGCTTTTGGGGTTTTCTTTTGTTATTTTCTGTCATTTCAACAGTATTTAAATTTACAAAAGCAATGCCTAGTGCTGCATAATACACCCGTCATTTAGTTTGAAGGGATGAGATCTCAAAGTATGGAGACATTCCCTTTTTGCCAACAATTCCATAAAAAATTATCAAAATCTGTGCAGTGGGTTAAAGGTTATGGACCAGAAAAGATTTACCCATCATTTGCACTGTGACCTTGTCCTTACAGATATGAGTTTGGTTCAATGTCATGACACACACTTGGGTCCTGGGCAACAATTCTGTGAAATATTACTCAAATGCATGAAAAGGGAAAAAAAATTATGGCCCAAAAAAATATTTACCTATCATATGCAGAGTGACCTTGACCTTGAAGATATATACTTGGCTCTTGGGTCCTGGTCAACAATTCTGTGAAATTCAAATCCATGTTAGGGGTAAAGAGGTATAGCCCGGACAAAGATTTTCCCATTATATGTATTGTGACCTTGACCTTGCAGATATGACCTTTGAGTCAAGATCATGATACACCTTTGGGTCCTGGGCAACAATTCTGTGAAATTTTATTCAAATCCATGCAAGGTGTAAAAAGTTATGGCCTGGATAAGAATCTAATTGATATACACACCATGACGCTGACCTTGCAGATATGACCTTGAAAATCAATAGGATAAGAAATAAGTGTGCAAAGTTTAAAAGTTCTTAAAAGTTCTAGCATAAACAGTTTGGTTTGTACATTGTTTACAAGTTGCATTCTCAAAAATTTGCTATTTTTGCCCCAAAAATTACCTTGACCTTTGACCTTGATATTGAAAATCAATAGGATTTGTCCTCATGCCATAAGAAACAAGTGTACCAAGTTTGAAAGTTCTAGTCTAAACGACATGGTCTGTATCATGTTAACAAGGTGAAGACAGACCACAGACCCACAGATCTACAGACCCACAATGCCATACCATAATACTACATCACATTCGCTGAAGTGCATTCTAGGAAAAGTTTAACCAATACAACAGACCCAGTGATATAATCACCACTCCCTAGTTCATCACTCATAATGTATCACTTTTAACATGGAATTTCTGATGCCATAAGTAAAAACTACTAGTCACCATTGTGGCATTCAAATCAGAAAATGCTTACACTCTTTGATTAAGTCAACACTATACTTTACTTCTATGTCTATGAAATGAAAAAATCCTTACAAAAAGAAAGCTATTGCGCTGTGTGCTGTATGTATATTATAAAAGCAACAAGCAAAATATTCCTGACTGCACTAAACTAAAATGATACAGAAATTGCTACTTATATAAATGTAACTTAAGTTATCACAAGTAATTATTGGCACCACATCCAGTTACAAAATAGCAAGCTTGTACTGCATACTCCTATAACCAAAATATATGTAAATATCTGAATGAATAATGTATGTCCATAAGCATAACCTTACTTATAATACAATGTATTGCATAATCATTTCACGATGATATATTGCAGTTTATAGTCTAGCATTACATATCATACAGCATATACACTCAGTAATGATATAAATATTCACCAAGACAATACATATACCATTGCCACACTTAAGCAGAATACACAAGAATCTAATGCTACTAATTATATGTGGCAAAGCAGCATATAATGTGTTATACCAGCAAAAACAAAGAGGTTTTATATTACATTGTACTATGTATGTACTACTGAAAAACATGTTATAAATCTTGTTATAAAAACTGCAAAGGAGCACGATAAATATACCGATAAAAGTAATTCTAATTATATGATCTACAGATTATATGACTAGAAAATCAACAGCACAGAAGCATTATACATATATTGTATGACTGTCTCAGTTATATGCATATTATATAGCATATTGTACTGCTAAGAAAAATCTATATACCATGTTACATCAGTAGGGTATATGCTATATGGCTAGCAAATGAACTGTACAAGCATGTATATACCATGTGATATCAGTAGATTATGTTATATGGCTAGAATTTGTACTGTACAAAAGTATGTGTAAACCATGTGATATCAGTAAACTGTGTGTTATATGGCTAGCATTTGTACTGTACAAAAGTATGTGTATACCATGGGATATCCATAGATTTATGTTATATGGCTTGCATTTGTACTGTACAGGCATCTATATACCATGTGATATCAGTAGATTATGTTATATGGTTAGCATTTGTACTGTATAAAAGCATGTATATATCATGTGATATCAGTTGATTGTATCTTATATCGTACTGTACAGGCATGTAAATATCATGTGATATCAGTAGATTATATATATGTTAAATGGCTAGAATCTGCACTGTAGAAAAGTACTTGTATCCCATATGATAACAGTAGATTATGTTATATGCCTAGCATTTGTACTGTACAAAGAATTTGAAACCATGTTATATCAGTAGAATGTGTTATATGGCTAGCATTTGTACTGTACAAAAGCATGTGTATACCATGTGATATCAGTAAACTGTGTGTTATATGGCTAGCATTTGTACTGTACAAAAGCATGTGTATACTAAGTTATATCAGCAGGCTGTATCTTCTATTTCTAGTATGTTGTACAGTACAGAATCATATTAATATCATTTTTCATATGTATCGAGGCATATGGCTGGTGTATTATACTGCAAAGAAGCATGTACAAATAACATGAGTAAGGAGTATGTTATAAAGCTATATATAAGCATGTGAGAGCACTACAGCTGTCTCTAGGATCTACTGTTACCTTCACTATCCACATCATCTAAATTTGTGTTTATATCCAATGTTTCCTCATCAGCACCATCTAACCAATTAGGTCATGAGAATATTACATGAATTTAAAATTCACAGCTTTTGACTGAAGTATGCAGGTGAAATCATCGTATACATATGTACTTTATTTTACAATTCAAATACTTTTTATGTTAAAGTAATTAGTTTCCTTGAAATGAGCAGAATTAACTTGACTAAAAATTTCGGGCTATATGATGATATGAACAGAAAAAAAGAAGCAATATCAATTCATCTATGTTGTTCTTTCAAAGCAAGTATGGAGATAAAAAGTATTTAAGTTAATAGAAGATCAGATCATCTTGATGATTATCAAGTTACACTTGTAAATACATGAGGGGTAAGAAAGGTTCTTAGGTATTATGTCACATAATCATGTTAAACTCCAAAGTAAAAATGTAATAAATATCACATGAAAGTCCTGATCAGACTTAAATGAGTTTTCATTTTATGATATACTTGTACAGTTATTTATACATGAAAGCAGGTTTCACTTACCTACAGAAGCATTGGTCATGGTCTTAAAAAGGCTAGGTTTTGTAGCTCTGTAAGTAAATAATGAAAGATTCACATTTGCTTGTAAAAATGTTTCACCTTTTGTAGTCTTTTACTTTATTATTTATATACAACAAGTCTTTATGTGCTAAAGCAGTCACAAATATTGTCAGATGTCATACAAGGAAAGATTTCAAAACTAACAAGAATAATTGTCATGGGGCAGACACAAACACCCCCCCTGCTGGCAGAATGATTCTTTGAATGTGGCCTGGACCTTGTGTATATCAGGTCAACGGCATGACAAAACTCCAGTGAAAAGGGGAAGTTGTGGGTAGTATGAGCATGTTGCTTTCCTTGGGAGATGTGTGTGTTGTGATGATGTTAGCCCAAGAGGAGAGGCCTTTGTTGAAGGACTTGTCACACACACACACACCCGTAGGTGTCAGGCAAAGGTTCAATATATATGGGAAATTGTTGTACTGAAAAAGGTTGAAATTGTGAAATGTGTGACAACTTAGAAACCATTTACCTATATCAATGTCAAGTACATTTGACCTTTAACTTTTTGACCCTAAAATCGATGGGGATCACCCTCGTCACATGGGGAGTGAATCTTCCTCATCCCATGAGAAGTCCATATGTGTAATATGGTGAATCTAAGCAAAAAAAGTTAGATGTAAGAGTCAGGAAATGATGTTGCTTTATTAATGTGCAGTAAACTTGACCTTTAACCTTTTGATTTCAAAATCGATAGGGATCATTTTTGTGCCATGGAGAGTCTAAATGTCCATTATAGTGATTTCAGGTGAAAAGGGAAACCCATGAGAGTCCGTAAAACTATATCAATGTCCAGTACACTTTGATCCCAATATTGATAGGGATCATCCTCATTCAATAGTAAGTCTGTATGTATGGTATTTTGAGTCTAAGTGAAAACAATAACACTATAGAGCCCGGAAACCATTTACCTATATCAAAGTCCAGTACACTTGATCTTTGACCTTTTGACCCCAAAATAAATTGGAATCATCCTCATTTGGAGTCTGTATGTATGGTATCTTGACTCTAGGCAAAAAAGATAACACTATAGAGCCAGGAAACCATTGCGTCTACTGACGGATGGACAGAAGGACAGACGGACAGACAACCTGATTCCAGTACATCCAGTATAGTTAATCAATTGAAAGTCTTTAGTCAGCACAAGACCAGTTTCCATACTATAACACAGAATTCTCATATTTTCATTTAATCTTTAGAATTATAAAATGTTTTATACCAGTAACTCATCATACTTACGAATCTGCTTTGCGACTACTTCCAGCACTTCTCTGTTGTAGCATCATTCTAAATTTTTGTTCTGTAGTACTTGGGCCTTTCACTCGCCCTCGACTTCGCTCTTTGTACAATGAAAGTTTTGTCTCTTGAGCCAGATTCCTCTGGTCCACAATTCTAGTAGCTGGTTTATTCCGAGTTTCATCTGCATTTTCAATGTAACTGTCTGCCAGTTTAGGATATTCTTTTCCTACTGTCTGAAATTACCGTAGATAAAATTTATTTTCTCTCTACTGATCCATTTCTATTGCAATGACAGTGAAGTGAATGAACATTTGCTACATGTAACTATGAAAAGGGTATGAACTAACATTTTTCTTACTTAATCCTGGCTTGGTTAATGTTATGTGGCAAAATATGAACCCCTGAACTTATTTCCATGTATTCAAAAAACTTAATAAAAAATGATAAATAAAGCAAACATCAGTAATAAATAATGTAAAACTATAAATCTATGTTCATCTGAAATAGACTTCTCTGAAGTTTAATTCAATGTAGCCTTAGTCATTTTAGATATCATGTTTTTATTTTCATAGTATTAATCAGCTAAAACTGTCCCACTGGGACAACTACCTCTTGCAGCAGTAAAAATAGTACAAAAATAAATCTGGGTCATAGCGACCATGGAGATATGACCTTGGGTCAATGTCATGACTTATCCTTGTGTCATGAGAAACAATTGTGACATACTAAGAGTGAAGTATAATACATGTAATACAAAGATGAAAAACTACTGAATTACAGTTTGGAAAAGCTTAAAAAAAAGTCTTGTGAATTTGAGTTTTAACCCCTCCCCCCAAAACAAATATTGGTTTTGGGTATTCTGTGTGCCAAGCATAAAGACTGCCATCAAATTTAAGTCTCTAAACACAATCATGTAAAACTATTTTCTGACAAAGACCTATGGCTCTGGCCATGTGTGAAATAGAACCATACCTGGCAAAAATAGGTCAACTGCAACAAAATTCAATCGCAGTCTGATGTTGTTGGTAATAATAAAATGTATTTAGTTTAAGTCCAATATATTCTCAAACAATGTGAAAAAGAATGCAGAAAACTGTATACAGACAGACAAATGGACAGACAACCTGATTGCAGTTTATAGTTTGATTGCAGTTTATAGTTTACATTCCATATTTTTACTGAGGGAGTTATAATGATATCTGTTTATGTAAACTGTGTATTTGATATTACAGGTCTCTATGTTGATATTACAGGTCTCTATGTTTCCTATACATACAACTATCCATCTGTTTTCATTTGAATGAAACTTAATTACTGTTGTTTATAATAAGGACATATCCTTGTCAAATACCAAATATGATCCTTGTAGATTATATTGGACTTAAAATGAGCTACATCGGTACTATCAAATATTACAGCAAGTATTGGATGCAATTATATCTATTAAAGCCTACAGTCTTCTGAATGCAACTGTGATACAAGAGATAAAATGCAGTGATACGTATGCTCATATTCGCCATGCTATTTCACAGTTTTCAAAACAATGTTTACTAAAATAATTAATAAATGAAAAACAGTAAGACTTGAATAAATAATTATTGTATTCTAATTCAAGAATATAGTATTAGATACTAATTTGAATATATTAATTTGTTAAAAAGCATAATAATGTTGTAAAATGATATACAGAAATAGATGTATGATATATGATATATGATACAAAGATAAAGGAGAACGACATACTTACATGATATTGCTATTAACAACATAATATATCAAATATTAATCATGACCTAACGATTCAAATTTATTTTCTGCATAAGATTTAAGGTAATACATTTCCTTGAGGAGAATCATAACTCTTTTACTGAGATATATGTTTAATTTCTTTATCAAATTATTCCTTTTAAATTAAACTGGTGATATTTAAACGTTGACTAGGATATTTAAAAGGTCTGAAATTTGATAAATGTTCATTCATAATTTGAACCAATTATATTTAAGGAATATCTTCATCAATTTTGTTATTTATTGAGATATACTATGGTTTGATGCAGTCACATCTTGCGGATTATAAAAAAGTGAACACATCAAACCATGTTATTTCTCAATAAATTGCAAAACTGATGAAGATTATTATAATTTAATACAAGACATGAATAACTTGGTTTCACATTTTAATTTTCAACAATTAATTCATTTCAAAACTTAAACTTAAAGCCAAGGGCTATAACCTGTTAGCATTTCCGGAAGTAGGCGTGTCTAAGGAACCTAACATTTCATGGAATATGAAATGAAAATGACAGCCAATCACATCTGCTATCTCATACAAAATCAATTAATTTCAGTTTACAAAGGAATACATTACATTAAGTTATTTCTTTACATGTGACCTCTACTACTCCTAAGCAGATCTTTTACACACTAGAGATAAGATATTTCATGACTTAGAATGCTTATAAAATGTTTTGTTTCCTAAACTTCTAAATGAAGATGTTCCTGCTGAACATTATCCTTGCTCTGGTCACAGATTTTTTTCAAAGTTATTTCCCACAGTTTTTAAAAATTACAACAGTGAAAATAAAAAAAAGATGATTATTACATTTGGTCATAACTAATTTATTAAGTTTTTTTCTCAAAAGCTTCTCTTTATAACAAAATATTACTGTTTTTTCTGCAGAAAGGCAAATCACTTTGGTAAAAACAACAACTCTTTTACCTTAAGTAAAACCCACTTGCAAAAAAACATCATTAGTGTCAACTCACGTAAGTTTATAGAGATATTTATAGTCACAAGAGTGAATGCAGAATTAAATATTGTATATGAAGTAGAGGCTAAAAGAATGAACTCAGACGATGGACTAATTCTTTTGTAAGGTTTAATCTTACATTAAAAGGTCATTAGGGAATGGTGCCTCTACATAGGACATTTAACAGTGTCCCCTACTAGACAGAGTTATCAAAAATGCTAAGTTTAATACAAAAGAGGGTACATATTTTCAACATAGGAAATCTCTCATTAAAACAATTTAATTGATAAAGCATCAATAAATGACCATTTCTAGTTGCAACAAAATGATGTGATATGTATATCCCATTGGTTAAAAATATATATTTTTGATTTTGTAATAAGAAGTGAGGTAAAAGCAGAGTAATGTCTTCTTAAGAATTGAGCTAAATGCAAAATGGAACATATGTATGCTATATGTCCCTGTCATATGACATTCTGAAATGTTACATTGAACATATAACAATACATACAAAGAACATGAATTATCATGAACAGCTTTGCAGTGTTATCTATCACTATTAGAAAATCTCATTTATCTGTTCTATTCCTAAAATTCATTTGAGCATTCCTAATTGCTTTAAATTTTTAAAACATCTATACAGACATCTGAACAAAACAAAGAATTTTCACTGGAAAAAAGATAAATTGTGACATTAAAAACTTACTGTGCGAGTTAAAGGAAGAACTTCAGGTGGTGGTATAGGTTTAGGATAATATACCAGTCTCCCTGCTGTGGAAACTCCTAGACGACGTTTCTCAGCTTTAGAGAGTTGTACTGTAGCAACAGATTGCATGGTCTCAGGACGGGAACCCTCTCCAACAGCTGATGATGCACCAGCCTTCATAGCATAAACAATATATGTAGATTTAATTCACAAGAGACAAACAATACTGTCACAATATTGTACTATGAACTAGTTATACTTATAATCTCTACTTCTTTAAATTTAGATGTGTTTGTTTGTAGTTCAACAATATTTCAGTTAAGTTGTGGTAATAGATCTATGTGTCTGATGCACTGCATGAAAATTTTTCACATGTACAATGGAACTACCTGAGCAGCAAAAGTACTTATGTATGTCATGTATTGCATGGATCACTGGCTTAAACTATCCCACAATTGATTCAGACCAATCACATCAGGATAACTCCCACAATCTATTACTTAGAGTGCTTCTTTATACACTGTGACACACAAGTGACCTAAATAAGGGAGTTATGAAAAAGTATTCTTACCTTACTGCCCACCAAAGACGAAGACAGAGTGCCCTCTTTAGCTGAAAGGAGTAAATATCATTACAGTGAATATTTCTACAGTGTGACTATTCTATCAAAATAGGACACAGGCTTCTTTGTAATTGTATAGATCACATAAATACAAAACTATACTAGAGAAAGTTTATCATGTGATCAACTTGATACCATTACCATTTCTGCTACCATGAAGGTCCATAATTCATCTTTGTCTTTATATAAGACTTTACAAGGTGGTTACCACAGATAGATACCACATTCACATTGGCCATTCCTCGTTTATCATCTAGAAATGGTAATTGTAATCAATAGATGGACTGGCAGACAGACAGATATGTGGATCATTATACATGTATACCATAATCTTTTTAAAGCAGGGGTATAAAAAAACTCTAACAGAACATCGTGTTCCTGTACTTATTACTGGTAAATACCAGGTATTAAATAGATGTACACAGTGATCTCAATATTTACAAGGAACAAGTGAACGTAAAGAAAACGTTACTTACAATCAATACTCTTGAAGAAGCTGATCTCTCTTTGACCTTCAACAGACTTTTTGGTTGGTCGAACTGACATCATGGTAGCTCGGAAAACTTTATCATACATGTTATGCACTTTCAAGGCCAGCTTGTCTAAAGCTCTTTTCTGTAAAAATTTAGCAATGATTCTATTAGAAAAATGTAAATTTTTAAGATACCTAGAAATGTAAAGTGGATAAAATTGCAGCTTTGATCTGTTAGTTATGCTATAGTTTTGTGTCTTTAAGGATAAACATGCACTTCAAGCACTTACATGAATATCTGTGATGTCACTAGACTTTTTCTCATTAGGTTTAATGTTCCAAGGTAATTCTTCAAACTCTTTATCAACTACAAAAAATATTCATATAAAGGTACAATTTATATTGTTTGATGTAGTCACTTTTTATATACCTTCTTCAAATTAAACTTATATTTCAATAAATACCCAACATATGATAAATTTGCAAATTATATTGTAACATCACAATCTAAATGTTTACATCATGATTAAAATCCCAGCAAAAGCAAAAAGTAGTTCATCTGATATCAGGGCCTTAATTTATCTCCAGTTAAATATGAAATTAGCCTGTCAATTTACTTTTATTTTTAAGTGTTGTACATTACGCAATAGGCCATATATAGGCTACAATTCTTTTATGTTGAGACCCTAAACTGAAAAGGTAATATTTTTTCAAAAAGCATGTGATATGAAATAAATTCTTTGAAAGAAAAGCAAAAAGCAATAATTATAATATCTACCCAAAAGCAGCAATATCTACTCAAAAAGTAGTAATATCTACTCAAAAAGTAATATCAAATTTACACTTGACTTTGTGATTTAAATAGTGTATTTAGATTGTCAATGTTTATCTAAAGTACGATACTTTTTGTGACCATCAGTTTAGGGTTCACTGGGTATTTGAAAATAACTTAATGACTTTTCTATGTAGTGAATATATATTCATCTGCATTGTTTGAAAAAAATTAAGAATAACTGTTGATACTTTAACATATATAAATATTTCTGGGGTTATTTTTGTGAATATAAAAACATTTTATGATTTGACAACAACATTTAGTACATATATAAGTACCCTTGCAGTGGTTAATATTTTATCATAATATTAATGAAGTATGACCTTTCATTAAGAAGCTGCCTGGTACAGCTAGCCCCATCTGGTGGTAAGACAAAGGATCCAGTTGTGTCAAGACATCAGCATACTCCCCATACTCAAAGCGATGATGTTCAGACTGCCAGTATTCCATAACCACATCCCTATCTTCTTCCGAAATCTCACGTAAAAATGCTGAAAGATTCATTCATCATTCATTCATTTTAAAGCAAAGGTACCCTTATATTGCCCCTGAATGAAATAAAGGAACATTAGGATTAAGATGCATAGCCATAAATCACAGTACGTGTAATTTTAAAAGAAATGATGTCTGTGTGGAATCATCTTTGAAATCTAAGATAGCAAGAATAGAATGACTTAAGGAGAAATTAAAACTTGATAATTAAGATATCAAAACAATAATGGTGTGAAAATCGTGAGAAAAGAATTACTGAAATTATATTAGCAGAGTTTGCAAAATATGTTATGAAAATGCACAATCAACACAATGTGACTGATAAAGTGATATGAATGTTTCTGATGTAGCATGCTCTAAAATATAATAGCAAAGCTAGCTATAAAATTAGAGCTCAAACAATGCTTAATTTCTGAAAACGGAGTCACTTGATATACAAAATGTAGAGAGGAAACCTTATAAATTGTCCAAATCTTTACATGCTCCTGTCACAAACATAAAATTGTAGCTGAGGCCATAATAAAAAAAAATTACTAGATTCTCATCCCCACATGCCCCAATTTTTTTTTTTTTTCAAATTACCATTTTGAAAATTATATAGCCGACCGGCTGTTTCCATTAAAGATTATATGAAATTTCGTTTATATTTGTTGAATTTGTGATTTTGTGTTATTGTTATATTGATAGGAAGTAAGATAAAACTATGAAAGCTTAACAATGTTATCATTTAGTGTTTGCCAAGTCATTTAGTCATATTCAATGTCCAATTCAATATTAGAGAAAAACAAAAACTAGAAAATAGCATTTGCACCCCGGGCCCCAAATTTTTTGAAAAGGTGGATGAGAATTTATCAATTTTTTTTATTATGGCCTAATGTGATTAATAGAATCTACCGCTATTGTCCGGTGGTGACAGAGAAATCAACTAACCCGAGTGTCAAATTAGCTTAGTCCATGCCGAGGCTGTCACCACCGTAAAATAGCTGTAGATTATTTTTCTCCCATTCAAAAATTTGGCCTTAAATTTGTCATTTTCCCTTCCATTTTGTTGGAAAATGAACAAAAATTAGGTTGCTTGACATTGACGTATGTCGTGTTTGCTTATGACGTCATGATAACATTGAGCGTGTAATAGGTCGTGTAGCTTATCTTCCACCTCCCTGTGGGAGACAGGCTTATCATTTTGCAGTTAATGTGAGAATAACTCTGTGAATATGGGAGAAATAGTAATACATGCATAGGAACTGATGTATACTTAATTACTATGACAGTGATTAATTTTTGTTGATACTGTTTCTCTTATATGATTGCTATGACAATATGAACATTATAATAGATTGCATGATTATTGTTTAACATCACACCATCTACAGAAAATTTAAGGGCCTCATTGTTTGGTTTTTACTCTTTTTCTTTCTCTGAGAATGTCCGAGAGTAGATTGCATAATTATTGTATAACACCTGACGCCATCTGCCGAGAAGTGGACTTTTTTTTTGTGGAGGGGGTTTACTAAGTTTTTACTGCCTCATCCAAAAGACAGGAGAATGATGAAACCCTAGTGAGTACCTGACCCCAAATCTTCTGATTCTGAGCCAAATGATTTACTGATCATTGAACCATGTAAGCTTCATCAATGTCATATTAGCTTCACAAGTAATGCAGACATATACACGTATAAGTATGTGAAACTGTATACATATTAACATCATGATTTAACAGGTAATCTTAATCAATAAACTTGTACTAATATCAAATTTAAAGGTGAATAAAATAATTTGTTAACTATATTTTGGTTACATACCTACACAATTTTAAGAAATGTGAATAAAAAAGCTTCTATATAAAGTAAATTTAAACCTCATTATCTCAAACACTAATATGTCGAATATCTGGGCTATCGCAAAGTCAAAAGCTGGTTTTTGATTTATGGCTGTAGAGTTAGACTTTAGTAGTTAATCTGAAACCAGCAATATCTGTAAGTATTTCCTATAGCCAGTTTGGCTTTGAGACAGCAAAATTTAATGGTATGTGTAAAAAAAGAAATCAAGAATCTTTTATTTGGTCAATTTCAGTCTTTAATTTCTTTCTTATTGATTACTTTCAAGAAGTCTATGTCCTGCAGTAGTTATGAATGACAATATGTAGTTACATAAATGTGAATAATGATATAGAAATGAGATACACATTTAAACAGGTAATTAATGTCTGGCTTATTAGCAAAAAGCATGCAAGTTATTTGAATACAGGCGTATTAATAGCAATGAACATTGTTAATTCAACTGGGAAAAATATATCACATTCTAAATCTCCTTCACCTTATCAAATAGATCACAGCAATAAAATTTAAAATCCCAACTCATAAAGTAGGATCTAGCACCTTTATTATCCATTCACCATGAAAATTAAAATACCTAGTATAACTCTATTATAAGGTACCTGGTTTGAATTTGTTTTGTCTGTATATTTTTTCGGACTTTATTACTACAATAGTACAATGTTGTAAACATAAGTTAAGTAAAGTCTTGTTTTATACCATGTTTCAAGAGATAGCTTTTACACTACATATGCACTAGAAACATACTGAGATAGAATCGCTGAATTCTAAGTACCATAAGCAGTGTAAAATTATACTACCATAGCATAAACACCAGTTTCTGTTGTGGAGTTTGAGCTAAATATTAATAATTACTGACAGAAAATGTGTTGAAAAAATGAATGTACAGTAAATGAAAATGATGACAGAGAATGCACATCCAAAGGATATCAACTATATTATTACGAAGCATCCTTTTCTCAAAGACATTAAGGAAGAAATAACATCGTGTCATTATCGTAAACAACATATGCTTGATAAAGCATTCAAAATTTGCTTGTAATTGTTTAATCCTATAGCTGTATTATGCCTGTCAGTATTTAATTCATAGATTTTTAGGTCCAAGGTCACATTATCATTAATGAAAGGTAACAGAGATACATTCTGCACTTCTTAAATGCTGATGGAAATGCTCAAGGATGATAAATATTATACAGTATACGATAAATGTCTTACATTCTAGGTTGTTTTACTCTTCTATGGTTGAAATCCTTACCTTGTCGTGTATCTTCACGTTTAGGTGTAACTATGGTAACACGGCTTTTATTTGTATTAACAGATACTTCAGTAATGAAGGTTTTTTCCTCTGGACTCCTTTCCTTATCCTCACTAGTTGTTTCTTCCTCTGATTTCTCTTGTGATTTCTCTTCTTTTTCTTCCTCTTTATCATTATCTTCATCATCATCAACATCTTCTTTCTACCAGAGTTAATGAAACAGTATATTACATATAAATCATATATGCATAACCTAACCAAAATTTAATAGAACACATACAATTTGTAATATCTACATATCAACTGTATATCCCTTATATGTTAGCTAGTGGGGCAACTACACTGCATTTTCCAATGTTTGCAGTTCTGTCACGTGACTAAACACATGTGCCTCATAAAGGCGAAAGAATATGTATAATATGATTGTGGGATCACCTTTTCTTTTGTCCATAAAATGAAAGTTAAAACACTTGTGTTTTTAAAAATTGGAGTTGAATCAAAACCACTTCTCAACATCTAACATCTAACCGACAGCTGAGTGACTGTGTATCCGTTTAGTCATTTGAACACCCCCTTGGAATTACAATTTTGACATATAAAAAAGGGGTATCCAATGGGCTTATTAGGAAAAAATGTCTTTGTGTATACACATAAGGATTGTTTTTTATTTCTTTTTTTGTAGCAATGGGGTATGCTTGCAGTTAATTGGTCATTGAAAAAATTTTTTGTGCAGCACTTCATGCTGCTTAATTTTTTTTCTAAGACTGACTACAAGCATAACTCAATCACTTAAAAAAACAACCCTTAATCATACCAAGTAAGTTCAATAACATTTTACAGTAATGATATGCCTCTCCTACAGACTAGAGTTGGCTCCACCCTACAAAAATTAGATCAGGCAGAGAATGAGCAAACATGTTTACTATATATTTTATGGCTGAACTTTGTACATCTAATTTGTAAATATATATATACACACACACACACATATATATATATATATATATAATGTTAACAAAAATGTACATGTATTTTCAAACACATCATGTACTTTTTACTCAAGTGAATAAGCTGTTAATTGACTTGATTTGAAAATACATATCAAAGCTACATGCACATGAGCCTCAATGTACAAAGGGAGGATTATCATCAAGAGTAGTGAGTCTGAAATAATATCCTATTAGGATTAGGAGAATCAGCAGGAGGAAGACTATCATCAGGAGTACTTATCTGTCCTTTTGAGTCTGAAATAATATCCTATCAGGATCATGAGAAACAACAGCAGGAAGAATATCATCAGGAATACTTACCTGTTCTTCTGATTCCAGATGTTCCATCTTGTTAGGGTCAGGAGTGCCATCAGGAGCTGGAGCAGGAGGAACATCATCAGGAGTACTGGACATAGGAGGTCCTTGTACTGTCATTGGAGATTTAGGTGTGTGTAAGTCTTTATGATCACGCTGAAACATAGAAGGCAGCTCTCCTATCTGATCCTCACCCTCAGACCCTTCCTTACTGGAATGTGGAGATGACTTTTGTTGTACAGGTGTTTCTGGGGGGACAGAACTTTGTACAGGACTTGGGGCAGTGTGAGGAACGGGACTGGTGTTATCTTCATCGGACTCATCACTATCAGAGTATTCATTCATTCCTTTTTGTTGTAAAACAGCCATCTTAGCAGGAGACATTGATGAGCTTGTTGCTGATGACGGAGTATCCATCATTCCAGGTCGCCTCATTTGCATGTCACGATAGTCCTCTGATCCACTCATAGAGGGAGTGTCTACCATCCTCATGCCTCCTCTACCCTGGTCCCGAGGATAGTCTTCAGAATCAGAATTCTGTTGGATAGGGGGTAGTACTTTACCCCTACCAAAATCTGGTTCTTCCTCATCACTCATGTCACTGTCAGATACATTAGACCTAAAAGTTATGGTCATCCCTCCTCGCTCTGTTGATCCTCGTGTTCGCTGGGTTGGTCTATTGGATACCTGTCCCTGGATTTTATAGCACTTAATATTAACATATGACTTTTTGATAAACAAAATTAACGTATACATACATACATATATATATATATAAATATATATATATATATCTATATATATATATATATATATATATATATATATATATATATAAAGGGTATATATTCTAATTAATTCATGTATAAAAGATGGAACAAAATAATTTCAAGCAAGATCTGTAAGTCATCTTTTTCAATGCTCTCTCAGTTTTCTTCATTAAGATCAAACCAACAAGCTAAGAGATTAGTCAATTAAGATCTTTTACTTAAATGTTGCGTCTTTTTGTTCCTATGGTGACAATTAGTGTTACTTACTCTAAGTCTAACTTTCCCACATAGCATGCCCATTCTATCCTCTAACCACATGACACGTTTCCTAGCAGCTAATATATCTCCTTGCTGATGATTTAATGCCTCCTCAAGGTCAAGTCTTGCATACTTCAATTCATGATTTATCTTGTACAGAATCTGAAATCAACGTTTCAATATACTGGTATCTAGTTAGTATCAATATGTATACATGTGTATATTTTAATCCTTTGTAAAGGATACATGATTTGATGTATGCTTAATACTGCAAAAGGCCATCATGACTTACATTTAAAATGACTAGTCCAGCATCTGCTTTTTCCTTCAATGCTTGGGCCTCAGCCCTTAAGGTGTCGATTTCTTCTTCTGTTTTAGCATTATCTAGTTTGTCAAGCACATTCATCAAATTATTTTGTCTGTCTGTAACTGTTTCAATCTACAAAAAACAGAAGATACAGTTTTATCATTTCTCTAGATTTTAAACAAAATTATCAAATTGTGATAGTATTCTTTATATAAAAATATCATTACAAAATGTCTGAGGTTGTCTGATACAATAAATAAATGTTTAGTCCCTCAAAACTGCATATCACAATATGGATGTTCCTTCATTATTTTTTTATCAAATCGTTATGTATAGTTGACTATAATAGTTTATTCAAGTTTAAAACATTTGGATTTGGATTTGGAATTATTGGCATACACAAATATTTTCCAAGAAACATAGATAAACAAAACAAAAATTCTATCATCGAACATTTTCATTACCATTATATTTCCCTTGAAGATTTTGCGTTCATGAAGTTACTGTAATACATGCACCATAATTGGCGGTGTTAGTACATGTACACCAACAACTGCTTATCATATCATCACAATAAAAAATGAGGTTGGGAGAATTATGAAAATGTCAGTGTACAAATCAAAATTTAAGCAATTAACAAGGTAGAAATTTTAACAAGAAAAATCAACTTTAGCATCACAACTTTAAGTATTTGTAGAAACAAAAATATCAGAAATGTAAGGAATGAGGAAATGAAGCCAGCATGTCATATTGTGCAATTTCTCCAAAAAACATTTTGTATTAAGTTACTGTTAGCATGTCACATACAGTTCCAAGAACTACAAATTGATTCTTGGAGAATTTATATGTGGCATGTTGACTTTATTTTCCAAGAACACCAACAATATGGTACTCATCCTTAGGCTGCAACTTTCACTGAGCAACATGGAAGTTAACTTAATGACATCAACTGTAGCATCTACAGTGTATCAATTTTAAAGTTGAACATTGAAATTAAGGTTTTTAATTTTCAAAATAGAGATGCTGACAGTTCAATAGAATAACATCAACAAAAGTTGTCAGAAGATAACACTGCTTGCCAGTGGGAAGCGTGCCAATTTCTCAGAGGGAAAGCATGTACATGTATATAAATATTTTCTTAATTCAAGGTCAAGTTCAAGGTGAAGATCAAAAGTTAACCAGATAAAAGCTCTGGTCTCAATGAAATATATGTGAAATCTCTATATCTAATATTTCAAAATAACAAGAGGCCCAAGTGGGCCTATATAGCTCACCTGAGTACCTAGATGATCAGTCATACAGGAAGGAAAAAGTCATTTATTTTTGCATTACTGTGACTAAGTCAACACAAATGTTGAAAATAAGTAAAATTTTATTTCAGACCAAAATAAAAAACAACACTTTATTGCATATCCATTTAGGTGATTTTGATATTAAGCATTTGCTTTGTCTCTGCAAGATGTGATTCAGGGCAACAAGTTTGTCATTTTTTTTAGGCGGGGCCTTTTGTTGACTGATTTCAAGTCTGGGTCATGAACAACAATTGTTTCAAATGTTGTCCAGATCCAACTTAAAATGGCCTATTTTCATATGTTGAGTAAGATCTAAAAACCATATTTTAATTACCAAGTGGTATATGTACCATTGTAAGACCTAGGTTTTAGACATGGTGGCATTATCTGTTGACCAATTTGGATGAAATGCACAAAATTGATAGAGGACCTATAGTACTTCATGTATACCATGTTTCATTAAAATCTTTCATGTGGTATAACAGCAGAAGTTAAAAATGTGAAGAATTGTCCCTATACACCCTAATTTGGAAGTCTTAGAAAATTCATAGAAATCCAGAAATTGAGATACTTACAAAATTCCTTCAAAGTAACATTCCTTACCATAATTATGATCACAATAGTCCATAAGAAATCATCATTATCAATTAACTAGAAAATATGACACTTTTTTTGCATTGAAATCATCAATTCCAAACAAATGTTGAAAAAAAATTCTACAATTTGATTTTGGAAGGGAACCAAATTAACAATACGTCTTCACTCATCCCTGTAGATCATTTCTATGCATTCTGTTTGTCGCTGTATACAGCCAGTATGAAGAAGAATATTTTCAAAGATCGATGGTACTCTTTTGTGACCTACTTTTGACTATGGTGGCGCCACCTGTAAAGAGGTCTGGACGAAAACAACAGAATTTGAAGGGGATCATTAGTGAATTATTTCTACCAAGATTTATCAAAATCCTTCCAACAGTTTTGCAGAAAAAGTTGGAAATGTGAAAAATGGCCAAACCCCCTCCCCTTTTTTGGAAGTATTAAAAACTTCATAAAAAATCCAAAAATTGAGATATTCACAAAATTTTTTGACAATGATATTCTTTACCATAATTATGATCAAAATAGTCAGTAAGAAATCATCAATATCAATTAACTGAAAACATGACACTTTTCTGCATTGAAATTACTAAGTGCAGAAACACGTCAAAAAAGCATAAATTTATGCATCTTAAGCCCGAACACAATTTTGGATAACCCATCTTTATAGATTGTTGAAATGCAATTAGTTTCCCCATTTATGAACTCAGGTTCTGGAGAAGATTTTTTAAAAGGGGTACCGTTTTGGGCACTTTTGGCCCGGCCCTGGATCCATCCCTGAAGGAATCTGGATCCCGAACACAGTTTTAGTAGGGGACCTTGAGTACAGTATATATACAAAGTTTGATCCAACTCTGCACTGCAGTCCCAGAGAAGAAATTGAAAATGTGAAAAAGTTAACGACGGATGGACTACGACGGACGGCACACTATGACTATAGCTCACTTGAGCCTTTGGCCCAGGTAACAGTATTTCAAAGTAAGTCAAATTCCACAGGGTCAAAAGTCAAGGTATCATAAGAAAGCTCTTGGCACAAAGGACCTATGTGTGAAGTATCAAAGCTCTACCACTACCGGTTCAAAAGATATAGCCCATATCAAAGTTTTTGAAAACTAGATCAAAGTCCAAGGTCAAGGATCATGGTATCAATTGAATGCTTTTGTCATGAGGAACCTATGTGATAAATATAAAAGCCCTACCCTTATTGGTTCAAAAGATAAAACCCAGGTTATAAGTCTAAGGTCAAGGTCACCAGTCATGGTATAAAAAGAAAGTTCTTGTCATGAGGAACCTATGTGTGAAGTATCAAAGCTCTACCGCTAACGGTTCAAATGTATAGCCCTGGTTAAAGTTTTTGTGCATGAGGACGCGGCTGCCACCGCATGGAAGTAAGAAGACAATAACTCTCTGGACATTAATCTTGTGAACTAAAATAAAAAAACAAAATCACAGGAACCAACAATATTGATCAAAATACACCATTAAAAGTTCAAAATTTACTGTTAATCTTTATGATATAGGATTATGAAAGTAACTATATGAAAAACAAAAGAGATCTCAAAAATAAGAAATGATTACATGAAGTGGTCAAAATATCAGGGTCAGTAAACATACCTGTTCTGTTATTAGCATGTCAGATCTATGCTGTACAGAGTACTTAGGCTGGAGTGAGATCCCACTCCGAAGAGTTTTGGGTCTTTCTTCAGAAAGTACAGGCATTTTCAATATGCCTTTAATCTTCTTTTTACCTTCAAAAGAAATCATATAAAATTGTTTTCAAAGCAATATTACATTTACCGGTACATGTATAATAATGAATTGAAAAATTCTACTGGTTTTTCAATTTCTGGATTTTCTAACCTTTTGATGGAAATCTGTATATTATTGTGTGTTAAAAATGGAAATTATATTGATATAAAAAAAATAGCAAAATATTATAACAAGTATTTTTGAAGTAATATAACATTCACCTACTGAATATGAAATTTACGAACACATCGAGAAATATTTAACAACATCTATAAAAGCTCTTATTTTTTAATATAAGAAATGAAAAGACATCGACCAATTTGCCTTTAAGTATTTGAAAGTACTTAAATTTGAGTGGTTTAAAATCGCTGCATTCATAAGTTATCCCAAAACCACAGCCACAAAATGAAATGAAAGAAAATGTTACAAATGTCAACACAAAAGCCGGATAATTTAGTAGTTGAAATCTATGCATTAAAATTATGTACATACACTATATATGTACTACGGCACAGTACAGAAAAAAAGTTTCAGTTCTTAACCACATTTTGCCCGAC
Source organism: Pteria penguin (assembly GCA_035048485.1). Lineage (NCBI taxonomy): Eukaryota > Metazoa > Mollusca > Bivalvia > Pterioida > Pteriidae > Pteria > Pteria penguin. Next base: position 36,717,972 of record CM068580.1, on the reverse strand, counting down.
TACCAAAGAAATTAAAGCAAATTATACACATGAACTTGTTAAGCATACAGCAATTAATAATTATCAACTATATACCTGATAACCTCATTTTGATTGGTAGCCTATAAAACAAAGTATGCACAATAAAACAAAAATTATGAATGCTGCATTTGTATATATTGAGCAAACCTTATGCAATATTTTTGTAAATCAGTCAAATTTCCATATATTAAAGTGTAAGGGACCTTTGAAATCAATTTAAGTTTTGGTAGACTCAAATTTCAAAGTTTTCTTAGTAATAAAATGAATAGGATGGCAGTCAGGACTGCAATCTGATTGCCTCATTCTTCTGGGGGTTTTGAGTTTCAAAGTTTTAGTCATAAAATATCTGACTGTAATTAATGTGCTGCATTAAGATAAGAAGTGACAGACAGGGTACATGTATTCATTATATTGTAAAAGGTTATTATTCAGGGGGTTGGATTACCACTCGCCCTGAGTCATGTTTGAATTGGCACTCAGCACCTTCAAATCATGAAATTCTTGCCCATTTGGCAACTGAATAACATTTTATCGCGCCGCAAAATGTCACCACATAATGCTATTTTGTTTGGTTATTAAATGGTTTAGATCCAACGTAATCATAATCGTTTATGTGCTTATTAAAATTCAAAATTAAGTGCTGTGTAATGGTATTAAACGCAATCTAATAACAAGATCAATATGTTTACATCTTACTTGGTGCTTGAGTGTTATGTGGTGCTAAATAAATCAAGTTCAAAATCCTAATATGACAGGGACTGGGTAAAAGAGAGGATGATGGTGAGGAATCTGTGGATAGAAATTACAGGATGAGAGGCATATAGTGATGGTGAGGATGAGAAGCATACAATGATGGAGAGGATGAGAGGCATATGTGATGAAGAGGATGAAAGGCATATGATGATGAAGAGGATGAGAGGCATATGGTGGTGGAGAGGATGAGAGGCATACGGTGATGGAGAGAATGAGAGGCATATGGTGGTGGAGAGAATGAGAGGTATATGATGATGGAGAGGATGAGAGTCTGGCATATGGTGATGGAGAGGATGAGAGGTAATATGATGATGGACTGAGGATGAGAGTCTGGCATATGGTGATGGAGAGGATGAGAGGTATATGATGATGGAGAGGTTGAGAGTCTGGCATATGGTGATGGAGAGGATGAGAGGTATATGATGATGGAGAGGATGAGAGTCTGGCATATGGTGATGGAGAGGATGAGAGGTATATGGTGATGGAGAGGATGAGAGTCTGGCATGTGGTGATGGAGAGGGTGAGAGGTATATGGTGATGGAGAGGATGAGAGCCTGGCATATGGTGATTGAGAGGATGAGAGGCATATGGTGATGAAGAGTGTAAGAATCTCAAAAGAGATTTTTGATGACCACGCTCTGGCAGAGCAGAAGCAGCATCAAGAAACTCGTATTTACCAGTAAATTACTAAATATCTTCAAAGAGTAGAGTGATAATATTGCAAATTCATCTCTAATTCATCTGCAACAAAATGCTGTTCTTTTTCATCGAATTAAGGCATTTTAACGATTAGGTCCTATATAAGGTTTGTTTACTGTAACGAAGGATCAGTGTCATACAAAATATATATGCACAACTTAATTAAATCTTTGTTTGAAACATTTTGGTGATCATAGTTTTCATTCGGATGTCCTTTAGACTTTATATGCAGATATTGGATAAACATCCGAAACGAGCACTTGCTCTACCCAGAATTCACAGTCAGTCCTTTTACATCCGCTTAAATTCGGTACGACATGAAAATGTAAATAATAAAATAAAATCTGCTTCCATCACTATCATTTTACTACAGTTATCACTGATCCTTCAATTTTGAAAGTTAAATTTACTGACGCAAAGATTGAAAATCAACACACATAGTTCTATGAACCAGAACGTCTGAAATTCACCCCTTAATCTTGCTACTACCCCTCTCTGGAATGGGAAAAGTATATTTTAGGGTATTGGTAAGAGTGCAAAACTTTAATATGATCCAGATATTCATCAAGTATGTGGGGAAAGTGAATAAACGTTGATAACATCAAGAGTACTTTGGACTATTCATTACTTCTTGCAGCCAAGTCCGTATATTATACTATTATAGACTATAGTGGTCCATGTCCCGGCTACTGGTCCAGTAACAGTTTCCGGACGATTTTTGAGGTTTTCGGCAAGCAACTTTTGCTACAGTAGACCAAAATACATGAAGTTTGGTACAGTGCATGGTTTGCCCATTATGTATAGAATAATGTCAAGCTTATGACAAAACTCTTGCATTAACCTAATATTTTATGCATCTTTACGACTCTCTTTTTCGGCCATTTATACCAATTTCGTTGTAATAGTTCTCGGACGATTTAGTCTACTGATATTATAAGTGGATATAAAGACAAGACATTTGATAAAATCAAAAGTTGATCTCTTATAAAAAAGCTTATAATGAAAATATTGTATTATTCGGCCTTAAAAACTGATTTTAAGTCCATTGATCATGAGCACCTTTCCCCCAGTGTATGGATATTGAAGTAGGTCAGAATGTGATAAATAAAATGATATAGAAGGCATAGATAAAAATTTTTACCAAAAAATTTTATTCTCCTTTCAATATCATTTTGTTTTTGGGATAAAAATTTTGGATGATTTCTTGCCTATTTAGGCTATTATGATAAAACCAGCCAAACGTCTGGGAACTGTTACTGTACTAATAGTGCTAGTAGTGGCTACACCTGTGTCCAGGGTTCCTTTTGATTTATTTTGTTATAATTACGAAGGATAATTTTGAACCCTGAAATATAATAAGTATCCATGATAAACATACATATTAAAATACATCAAGCGTTCGTATATACAGTCAAACCTCGTTATCTCGAAGTCGGAGGGACCGTGGAAAATACTTCGAGATATCTGTAGTTTGAGATATCCAAATTTCCAGTTTAGGATCACAAATCTTGCAGTTGTTAATGTACGCCGATTCATTTGACATTTGTGATTATTACAGTAGATGTATGAGATATACATGTATTTATCAATAAATACACATGAAGATGTACATATTGTATTGGCCCTAAATAATTAATCTAAATCTCATCATACCTTTTATATTTTATGAACATACAGAGAATATACTCCAAAACTGAAAACGTCATGTTTCCATTCCAGTAACATCCAATACTGGATATAACTGTCTTATACTATACCTAAAACCGAGGACGGGCTAACACTTAAGACAAGATAAAGACACGCGTCATAATTTGATTTAATTACTCTTACTTTGCATAAAAATACATAGACATACACACGGATGGGAAATAGTGATAATTAATGAACAGTGTAAAGTAATTTCTTTAAACGCAGGTATGGAAAAGCACTACTTACAGTTAATGGTAATTATCTAATTTTGTGTCGAGTTTAATCAGCTATCAACATTTATTAATATTTGGTATAAATAACAGGGTACGCACAGACGCAATCGATTATGTAATTACTGCGGCTTTGTACACAGACATGGCCAATTGATCACAACACGCGAGCGACCTGTCGTTTAGGGTAACACCGCGGGGAATATTGTCAATAAAAAGACAACTTCGAGATAAACCCGGGTAAATAAGAACTTTGGGACTTGAAAATGTACTCGAGATAAGCATGGTATTCGACATATCAGTGTTCGACACATCCGGGGTGAATTTAATCATAATATGAAGGATTTTTTTTGGAACTGACGTTTGACTTCGAGATATCCCGGTTATTCGAGATATCAGTGTTCGAGATATCGAAGTTTGACTGTATAAATATATATATATATTAAGTAAAGTATATCGTAATATTGTATTAAATACATGTAATAGTTATTTCCCTTTTTGATAATTTCTGATATTTAAGAGTTTCTATTATGCTTCACATATCGTAAACCAATGCGAAGTATAGTAACATAATAAATGTATATCATTTGATGATAGTGCAATTGATAGAATGAAAATATCAACAATTAATACATTTGCTCGATATAAAATTTATGAAATAGAAAAATATACCTGATCATGGATCAAGGTTTATTCAAAGTTCATACAAAGTATGGGTAATGATGATATATATATATGTTTTACCTATGAGTAAAATAGATAAATCTTAATAAATATTTACTAATATAAGCTTACATATGATAACTATTTCATACGGAAAAATACAGAAACATCCACACGCTCAAATTTGTACACATGCAAAATGTATTAAGCATGGGTATTAATTAAAAAGATAGATATTAAAAATATTGTATCATTATTAGAAATAGAATTGTTATAATAGAATAAGGTTGGAAAAAGTGACTAACTTACTGTTAAGTCGATGTTGCAGATGTCGCATAATATACGTGTACCGAATTCAGTGATCAATTTCAATGTGTATTGTATGGCGTTCTTTGTATAAATCGTGAATACCTGGTCAGTACCAGTAAAACGGCAGGAATACATACTTACCAATAAAATTACAAGAAACTTGCGTCACTAGAAAGTGACCAGTGCATATCAACCTTACATACATGCCTTATGGACAACTACATAAATGGTCAATACACAGATTGTCAATACAAGTCATTTGAAAGTTAATGAAAACTAAACAAATAAAAAAAACCTAGATATTTTGATATACAGTGCCCTCCACTTATTTGAATGTCGCATTATTGAATATTTCGTTTTATTGAATAAGATGCTGAAATCCAAAACCATTTTCTATTAAATCTATTGAAAATCCGCCACGTATTACACTGGAATAAAGAAGCAACTTCGTTTATTTGAATAGCGCGATTATCCTATCAAGTATACCTTTGTTAAAACTTCACTGTATCACGCCCGAGGTCATGTTGTTTACTCCGGTGCGAGCGACCTATCAATTAGAGATAAATGGTTTCACACCTGTCCAGGTAAAAGCTGTTGACCAAATCACACGTTATTTGTCGAACAGGCCGTAGCGGTAGGGATGAAAGGATTAATTAATTACCAACTGCCGAAGCCAGATCGTACGCAAGATCACCGAAAACATCGACAAGATGACGCTGTTAGCCAGTGGCACTGCGTGAAGACTGACCTCACTAGATGCCATCCACTTACTCAGTAAGGCCTAGCGAACCGCCAAACCCACAACCATCGCCAACTGCTTCCGAAAGGCTGGCTTTGTTTCGTCAGACAACGACGCAACCGAAACTGACAATGTCCGGCCGCCAGAGGATGTTGATAGCTAGAAGTTTGATGCCTTCATCACAAACGATGGCAACCTGGAAAGCTAAGCTGCCCGGACTGAGGAGAAAATGCGCGCCAGTTTCCCTGAGGACGAGACCTGACCATGCGACATTAGTGACGACGAGGTGGCTGAAGAAACGATACCAGTAATGTACGGCGAACGTAAAGATGCAATAGCCATACTTTGACAATTCCTTGAGGAAAAGTAAAGAGATGACTTCAGCCTGTTCTATCAGATGGAAAGTTTTACTCGCTTGAATATGCCGTTTACAGGGGCGTATATTATGATATGATTTTGTGTAGGCTAAAATGAAGCCGCACGCTTCATACGAGGCGCGTAGCGCCGAAACGGGGGGGGGGGGGGGGAGGGTAGGTGGGGCCTCGCCCGGGAAAAAAGAAACAAAATGCTGCATTTTTTAGTATACTTCAGTATTTGACATAATAATATTTCAATACAATTTGACAAATATCATGATAGTGAGAAATGGCTTAAAACAAGATATCATAGATTATAAAAGATACATCAGTTACAACCGAGGGGTCTCAAAATCAAGTAAATCTCGAAGCTTTCCGAGGGTTTTGCATGATTTTGATACCCCGAGGATGTAACTGATGTATCTTTCATAGCAGCCTATAAAAGAGTATTTTTCTCTCAAATTTTTGGCCCAAAATTGAATTTCCAAAAAATCGGAAAATATTTAACTTTATCGAATCAGGAAAATTTTCGTTTTCAGTGTCCTCGAAAATGGTTTCTAATGAATAAACCTAGATCAATATCCTCTTTGCCTTAAAATGTAAAACAACGTAGAAAAAGGAGTTTTTATTTGATAAGAACAAACAAATGAACAAAAATGCAAAAAAAAAAAAAAAAAAAAAAAAATCTGCAAAATTTTGTTTAGGCTCGAGCCTTTTAGCCTATATGTAATATACGCCACTGGTTTAATTTGCCTTTGTTAAAATAAATTGTTGAACCCGTCTTATGTCTTTGATCACCCTGGCTACACGACTGAGATACAATTACATGTGTTTCAATAGACAGTGGATTTATCTTTACGGTCAGACGAGCAGGTGTAATGTAACTATTTAATAACATTTGGTCACTGAACTTAAAAAGACATTTGCAAAATTATCGAAAACGTAGTCTGTTGACTTTCATGTAGATCAAGCAAACAAGAAGAGGATCTAAGAGAGGTAACTCTAGTGTATCTATATATAGATACATGTACAATGATTCCATTACAGATACTGCGAAAGTTATACACGTATGCACTTCTTGCACAATCTGTCGATCTTCTGGTCTTTGAAACTGCATTCATTCGCCATGCCGTGTAATTGAATATTCGTTTATTTGAATAATAAAGTTCTGACAAATAACTTATTCAATTAAGCGGCTTGCACTGTACCACAAATTTAGCACACTACTCATTAGCTGTTTATCAGTGTATTACTAAGAGAAAGTCATTTCAGAGAATCTGATTACAGACAAAAGTATTTTCCCAAATCAGCATTCTTCACACTTTATGAATTTGGAAGCCAGAGACTTGAACTAAACACTGGAGAAAAATTGTATTGGATATTTGGAAAAAAACAGATCTCTGACTGTCCATGTAAAATCCTGACATAATGACTGACTATAGCATTCACAATAGCTGCTAGGGAATGTCAAAGACTGATAACTCCATTCCCCGGAACTTGTGATATTTGACAATAGAATAAAAGTAATGCAGAAGACACATTCGACCATATCACCCCAATCATGTTCACGTGTAAATATCAACTCGAATAAGAAAGACTGGGATGTAAGGTGGCATCTGCAAGAATCAATGATGATGATAGTTGTATACATGAATATCAATTTGACATGACATTGACAATGATTAAAAAATGTTAAAAAGATATAATAATCGGCCGTGCACGTTTGGGAGAGGGTTTTTCGAAAAAATATATATTTTCTAATTCTATGGAAAAGAGGTGTTGGAACCATTGGAGATTTGAATGATAACCTACTACTACTAATTTGAAGTAAATGTATCCTTAGGAATGCATAATATAATGTTTTGATAATTTCTTATAATAGAAATATGCCAAGTAATTATTTCTTAAGTATAACTATGATAAAGACTATAATTCTTTGTACTGGGGGGAGTCAGGTTGTTTTTCAAAATGCATCTCCTAATTCATTAATTGATTATTGAGTTAATCACATTGTATCACAAGTTTTGAAATAGGACATGTTTTCTAATCTTTCATTTTATAAAAGATACTGTAATCTAATGATGGCAGTCTTTGAAAACACCTTGCATGGATTTGAATAATATTTCACATAATTGTTGTCCAGGACCCAATGTTGTGTCATGACCTGACTCAAAGGTCATATCTGAAAGGTCAAAGTCACAATGCATATGTTGGGTAAATCATTGGTCATATTTCTTTACCCCTAACATGGATTTGAATATCATTTCATAGAATTGTTGCCCAGGACCGAAGGGTGTGTCTTGACTTTGAACCAAGGTTATACATGTATCTTCTAGGTCAAGGCAGGGGTTGAATTTAACATTTTAGATTCACTAGTCAGTCGGACTAGTTGACAAAAAAATTAGCTAGTCCGACACCAAATTTGCTAGTCCAAAAATGGTAAGACACCCAAATCATGTTTTAAGCTCTTTATTATCAATTATACAATTATTACATGCCAACCAAGGACGATTATTACCCCATGATTCCTGAAAATTTTGTTTCTGCTTTTTCTCAACTTTGACTTTTTTGTGGAGGTGAATCTCTGGTAACATATCACTACATACCTGAAGGGTGTAGCAGTGTGACTCAGCATATATGTTTGAAATGTTTGACATCTGTTACTATGTGAACAAGCGTCTTAGAGATTGCGATACTAGTCATTTGGAAGACCCCCTCTAGGGAATAGGTCGTCACGTATGTTGTTATATGTGCTTTAAGCCTACTACGGTCAAAATGGTTAGACACAAGAACATCGATAACTTTTTCAACACAATTTTTCTGTAATTTACGTAAATTGTATACAAAGATTATGAGTCTCTTGTACATTTTTGACTAATCAACAGGATATCAACTAGTCCGAGAGAGAAATCACTAGTCTCAGACTAGCGGACTACCGCTAATTTTGAACCCTGCAAGGTCATACTTCATATGGGTAAATATTTGTTTTGGCCATAACTTTTTACCCCTTGCATGGATTTAAGTAATATTTCACAGAATTGTTACCCAGGACCCAGGGGTGTTTTATTACCTTGCATCAAGTTTCATATCTGCAAAAACAAGGTCATAGTGCATATGAGGGGTAAATCTTTCTTCTGCCAATAGCTTTTAACCCATTGCACGGATTTGAATATTTCACAGAATTGTTTGCAAAGGAGGAATGTTTCCATACTTTCATATTTCATCCCTTAAAACTAATCGAGGGGCATATTATGCCATGCTAGGCTTTGCTTTGTTGGTTAAAAGAATGGTCAGTCAAGACAGGTTTGGGTTTATGTTTTTCAAAGCAAGTATTATTACTGTAATTAAGTGAATTTCAATTTATACTTATATTTTAGGTGAAGATGGTGCGAATGAATGTACTAGCCGATGCCCTTAGGGCTATCTCTGCTGCAGAGAGACGCGGAAAGAGACAGGTTCTCATCAGACCTTGCTCCAAAGTTATAGTCAAATTCCTGACTGTCATGATGAAACATGGTAAGCAAACAAATACATTGGATTATTAAGTAATAATCTTATGTTCTGTACATTCCTTCTATAATTCTGTAAGTTTGCATAAGAGTTAGATATGGTATATTCATGTATTGAGTTGGGTGTTGCTAGACAAAATATTAGGAATATATTGCAGTAAGTAAGAAAGATATTTCGATAAGTTGCCAAGCTGAAAATAGATGTCCAAATAAAATGACAAAAATCATGATTATTATTATTATTATATTTTATGCCCCGGATCGATAGATCGGGAGCATATTGTTTTTGTCGTTTGTTTTTCTGTCTGTTGTCAACTTTAACCTTGGCTGTATCTTTTTGAACTGTGAGGGATAAAGACTTCATACTTGACATGCGTACTCAACTAATGAAGCACTTTCAATTGATTCTAAGGTTGATGACCTTTTGACCTTGACAATGACCTTCATGCTAAAAATAACTTTTTGGACTTTGGTGGCACCAGGAGCATTAGTGTTTCATAAACACAGCTTGTTATATGTATTTTGATATCAATGGTAGTTTCCTAACTGCTTAAAGTGCTGAAGAACATACATTTCATTTCTCGGTTATGATTAAATATCGACATATTTATATATAATTTAATTATGCCCTATTTGAGGAAGAAGGAGCATGTTGCTTTGCTGCTGTCGATTGGTGGGCTAGTAGGTCTGTAACCTGAACAGTTTCCACACATTATCTCTGCAATAGATGCATATATTGAAATAAAATTTGGTATACAGATACATCTTAAGAATATCTAGGTCAGGTTCCGATTTTGGTTACCATCGGACACTTTTTGCCAGAGTGACACCCCTTGAATTTAGAAAATTCCAGTAATTCACAGCTTCTGTTCATTATCTCTGAAATGGATACATATATAGAAATGAAATTTAACATATATATCATGAAAATATCTAAGTCAAGTTCTGATTTGGTTACCATAGAACAATTTTCAACAGTGTAACACTCCTTAAACTTAAGAAAATTTCCAATTATTCACAGCTTCCGTTCATTAATTCTGCAACGAGGAATGAGTGCTTATATTGAAATGAAATTTTTCAAATGTTGGTTGATAATGATTATTAGATTACCTCTGTGGATTCTCATGTGAAAAGTTCAAAGTTCACTGAGTGCATGTAGTACTTCATACAGTTGTATGGTAGCATACCAGAAGGGGGCATATATGTTTTACAAACATCTCTTATTTTGTATAAGATGGCAAATATTATTGGGGGTCGTTTTTATGTTGTACTCCATAAATTTTTAGGTTCCTTAGACATGCTCACTGTTGGAAATGTTCTAAAGAACTACTTTTGACATTGAATGTTTTCATGTAAATAGTCTGTCAAACATTGTCGTGGGCAGTTGCAAGGAGCAACCTACCTAACATGATATATTTTTTTTACATTTTCATTATGTTCAGTTTACGATAAATGAAAGGAATCATGAAAAAAAAATGCACTTTGTGGAGAGACAATAGTGTGGTTTGACGTGGTGCACTTTTTTTTATTACTCACTTCACAGGTTATAAAGTGTGCCAATGTCAAACGATATTGTTTCTGAATAAATTGCAAAATCATTCATCCTCATTTTGTTTATATATAAGCATATAACATGAGAGACAATGATTGTTCTTGAACTCTGACAAAGACTTGCATCAAAGTGAAGAGTGAGATCACAGGATTTAGATTATTGTATATATGCTTTATGAGGAATGACCACAAAAATGTTTGCCATATTAATTAAGTTACTTGATATATTGATGCACAGTACAAAGTTAATAGTTTGATCTAGGTAAAAATGTCATTCCTTAAATGTAATAAACAACACTGTATGACCCATGTCTTGTATATTGTTTTGTCATATAGTAGCCCATTTATTGATTTTATACTACAGGTTATATTGGAGAATTTGAAGTCGTTGATGATCATAGGAATGGAAAAATAGTGGTTAATTTAACTGGTCGTCTAAATAAGGTAGGTGTTTCCTTAGATTATGCATGGATGGGGTCAAGAACTTCTAAGTCTTGATTACAATAACTTTTAACTTATTTTGGTTGCTTTTGGACTTCTCAGTATGGGCTAATTATGTATGTCTATTTACTCGAGAAAAAAGGGATATGCTGCCACATATTCTGTTTAGGCTGCATCCCGAATATCATAGTATGGAATATGTTGTTCCCTAGGACCCAAGGTTTGTCATGACTGACTACAGACTGTATCTGTACCTCACATTTTGTCATGAAAAGTTCCAGGAGCCTGTTTCATCAAACAGCGTAACACCTGGCGTAGGTTTAGTTTGGCGTAAATAACCGACTAGACTAAATTTCCAACTATTTTGCGTTTCGTCAAACATCGTAACTCTATGATTAGCTTAGATTTAGTCGAAACTCTACGCCAACCTCCTACCTCTACTAAATGTTGGCGTAAATCAGTGTAATGATTTCTAGCCCTCTTTAATGTTTCCATGTAGTAAATAGTACAGTATACACTACCCTCCATAAGTAAGTACCCACCCCAGAAATTTTCTATAAAAATAACATAAAATAAGTCAATACTTTAGGTTGTTAGATTGTAACTGATAGAATGTTGGGACAGTTTGTCTGCCAGGAGATGCAGAACGCTTGTTAAAAGCATAACTAAACATATTCAAGCTGTGATAAGGGCAAGAGGAGGGTACCGTATATACTCGCATATAAGTCAACCCGCGTATAAGACGGGGGTACGCTTTGGAGCTCAAATTCTGGGATTTGTCGTTGACCCACATATAAGTCGGTTGGAATTTTTGAGTGAACAAAGCCTCTACCTGTTAACCGACATTCAATCATAGAAATGTATACAAAGGCTTGGGAGAAATTTTCCGCTCTGATGATCGTGCGTAATTACACTACGGGAATTTAATTGACATATGAAATAGAGGGGCATTTAAAACGTGACATATAAAAGATGTATCTATTCAAGATAAAACGATCTACCTGGTGTTACTTCGTAGCTTAAGTGACTACATTTCGAATAATTTGGTAGCCGTGATTACGGCTGTTTTTTTCTTTTTGTGGCCGTGAAAATGATTGTGGCTTCATTGCTTGTTTATTTAACTATTAAGTAATTAATTCATTAACGCAGTGAAACCCTACTATGAATCGATGAATGATACCCGACAAAGACTTTTCTACCACACAGACAAACCTACCGGTATCATTAACATACTTCTAGTGTCGTGTATACGCCGGACCGTTATTTAATCAATGGCCATCACGTTACGGCTCACTAAACCTGTAGACGTACTGTAGCGAATTTGTTTTACCTTTTGTAATGGGTATTTCAACAACAAATAAGCGATATATTACGACTTTAAGTACAGAATCTATTGGTCACAAAATATACATTTTATTGTCATAAAATCGTATTTTAAAGCAGCATTGACCGGGAATTTCACCTACGTTATCTATCATGTCTAATGTCTTCATTATCTGATAATAAACGGGAAAGTTTGGCTTCAGTCCAAGGTCAGATTTTTTTCTCTGTCAGTATCTCGCGTATAAGTCGGTAGTGCTTTTCAACCACAATTTTTTACTCCCAATAAACCGACTTATATGCGAGTATATACGGTACACCAAATATTAGACTGAAATGTGCATTACAGATTAGTATTGCATTTGTATATGATTATTAAAAATGTTTTTTAAAATTCACTTTTTCATTATAAAACATGTTCTTTCATTGAATATAAACAGCAAAATACCTTAATTATTTCTATTCTTTCATTTTTGTCAAATTAATTCCAAAAATATGAACAATATAAGAGTGTGTACTTATTTATGGAGGGTAGTGTACTATCCACATTTAACCAGAAAATAGTTTGCCTTACATAAATTTGCTAATTTTATTTTTAGGGTGGAATTGAGGAGGGTGTTAGTTGTCTTGAATATTAATACATTATTATACTAGATTGATAGAAAGGGAAGGGAGGATTTCTTTTTCTATTTTGTCGCAATTCGTGATCCGCCCCACTTAATAGATCTATGGACACATAAGCACATATCAGAGATGTTGAAATTAACCGGTCTGACCGGCAAAACCGGTGAAAATTGGTAATGACCCCATTTCCAACTCCAAATAGTATCCTTTCCCCACTTTGTTCCCTTAAAATTCCCAACTTTACATAATCAAATTTATTGACCAACACTTGTTCAATCGCACGATATTTTCAATTGTAACCAGCGCGTCCGGCACAAAATGTAAATCTCCGTCACCTGCACCAACTTAATTTTCGGATTGGGAAAGTAGTTTTCGATGTTGTTCTCACCGATGGAAAATGAAATTCCAGATTCAAAAAGGTTAGGGTATGTAGTCTTAAAATGGGATGTTAGATCCTGTTCATGCATAAGCTATAGAAGAATGTAAAGAGTGAAATACAGAAAATGGTACAAACTTTAGAAACCTGTCAAGATGTGAAAAGGATAATAAGATTAATAGGATTAAGACCTGGACGTAATCAGTGACCATTTTTAGTCATGACAACCAAGCCTGATTTACATAGTTGTGATATAACAGATACCGTATATACTGGCATATAAGTCGGTTTTTGGGGAGTAAAAAATCGTGATCGAAAATCACTACCGACTTATATGCGAGATACTGACATAGAGAAAAAAATCTGACCTTTGACTGAAGCCAAACTCTCCCGATTTCTCCCGATTATTATCAGATAATTAAGACATTAGACAAGATAGATAACGTAGGTAAAATTTCCGGTCAATGCTGCTTTGAAATGCGATTCTATAACAATAAAATGTGTATTTTGTGACCAACAGATTCTGTACTAAAATTGAAATATCCATTAGGTAAAACAAATCCGCTACAGTGCGTCTACAGGTTTAGTGAGCCATGACGTGATGGCCATTGATTAAATAACGGTCCGACACTAGAAGTATGTTAATGATACCGGTAGATTTGTCGGTGTGGTAAAAGAGTCTTTGTCGGGTATTATTCATAGTATGGTTTCACTGCGTTAATGAATTAATTACTAAATAGTTAAATAAGCAATGAAGCCACAATCGTTTTCATGGCCACAAAAAAACCAGCCGTTTTCACGGCTACCAAATTATTTGAAAAGTAGTCATTTAAGCTATGAAGTAACACCAGGTAGATCGTTTTATCTTAAATAAATACTTCTTTTATATGTCACATTTTAAATGCCCCTCTATTTCATATGTCAATTAAATTCCCGTAGTGTGATTACACACGATCATCAGAGCGGAAAAATTCTCCCAAACCTTTGTATACATTTCTTTGAATGAATGTCGGTTAACATGTACAGGCTTTGTTCACTCAAAAATTCCAACCGACTTGTATGCGGGTCAATGGCAAATCCCAGAATTTAAGTTCCAAAACGTAACCCCCAACTTATACGCGGGTCGACTTATATGCGACTATAAATTAGTTATCGTTTACAAGGTAATAAGCCTTGACTATAAAAATATTGTTCAGGTGGTATTCAATGTTGCTACACAGACTTATCATACTGATGCTGGTGTGATAAGTTTTACTTGGAAAATTAGAATGAGTGATTCGATTACAAGGAGAGATGGATACTTCTATAGATAACTAATCTAGGATGTAACTTGTATTTAGCAAGGAATTCCACAAGGATCACTTCTTAATAGTCAGAATGTTCATATGTGTATATATCACTCTTGCTATCAAATGTTCACAGACACAGTTGACATGTTTCTAGTTACTGAGGTTTTCTTAATTATTATGCATGTTTTATTAAATATTTGACTGTAATTTATAATCGCTAGGCTAAGTCTTCTGATTATTTTCTAATAATCAGTCATGCATTTTTGTTCATTCTGCAATACTGCATTTAATGCTTGTGTTATTTTTCAGTGTGGAGTCATCAGTCCTCGATTTGATGTAGCCATGCGAGATATGGAAAAATGGACAACAAATTTATTACCATCTAGACAATTCGGGTAAGCTGAAATATAAACATTGCAACATCTCGGGCAATATTACTTCACATCTGTCACATACAAGTCTTGCATGTATTTGATAAATGCTTTGTAATTCTTAAATTTGATGATGATTTTGCATTCAATCTTGATAAACATCATTTATTATTCATTGGATTTTTAAAGTAAAGAGTTCAAAATATAGAATTTTGATGGTATTTAGCCGTATTCATTTTAAAATTTTTGTGCTGCTTTTTATATGCCAACATAAAATGTAAACCTCTGTCTGTCACACCTTTCTTGTCTTCGCAGCTCCTCCTAAACCCTTGGATAGATTTTGATAAAACTTGTACAAAAAAAAAGAACATCTTATGAAGATGTGCATATTTGAAGGGGAATGCTGTCCAAAAATAACGCAAGAGTTATGTCTCTTGAACTTAGAGTTTCTTAGATTTTTCCGCCTTGTCTTCGCCACTACTCATAGACCTTTTGGGAGTATTTTTTATGAAACATGGTACATCACCTAAAGATGTGCATATTGGAAGGGGAATGCTGTCCAAAAAATTTAATGGAGTTGTGACCCTCTGACTTGGATATTTCTATGCAATATACCTTGTCAATTTGGTTGATTTTTATGAAACTTGGTACAAAGGAAGAAGGATCATATTATGAAGATGTGCATATTGAACATATTTCTCAATATTTAATACAAATGTAGTCGGTGTATTTATGAAATGAGGGGGTGCCAACATGGGAAATGATTGATGTGCGAAGAAGATCAATGAACCTACAAACAGTTGAGGAAGAAAACTGAACTGTTTTACCAGTACCAAAGTATGATCTACATTTACCACAAATAGATTAAATATTTAGTTCTAGTTGGGGAGGTGGTGCTTTACCCAGATGAAATAGAATCAGACACTGTCTATTCAGTCCAGTCATGTGGTACTTGTAATTCTGCAGTTCGCTAAACTGTCAAACTTGAATTTGTTACACAAGCATTCAATTTTCTGCAGAATCATAATCTCTGAACTTTTTGTAAGTTTGCTAAGGAAGTATTGTAGAAAATGCATGGAAGATTACATGTGCCTCTGAAAATTTCATCAAAATATTTCTTCGGTCTCGTAACCACAGCACAATCGAATATTTTTGTAATGCAGTTTTTCAGTGTATATTCTATTATCATTTTTGTGTGCATGTACTTGGTGATTTTTTCTTACAGTTTTGTCAGATGTCTTCAGTTTTCTCCTTCATGAGCTGTTGTATACTTGTAGTATTTCTAGAAATGCTAGATTGTTTTCGATTTTCAAACAAAATGAGTTCCAAATCTTCATATTTCCCTTTTGTTTAGCTCATTGGGATGAATGTCACAGGAGCTATTGTCATATCCCTGTCATCGTCATTGTTGTCCGTAGACAAAAATTTTAACTTGGATCATAACTTCAGAACTATTAGGGACGGGGCTTTAATATTTAACACGTGTATTCCTTGTGCCAAGACCTTTCATTGGGTACAATAACACTATTCCAACATCAATCCTTTTTTTTTTTTATCAAGAGTAGTCATTCAGACATTAGGTTAAAGGTGGAGACCACTTTTTTGTTTTGGAAATTACGGAAGTTTAATTTTCATTTCTACATGCATAGTTCTTCTTTTTATAAATGATCCAACATTCATGAATGTATTAAATTTTTCAGATTTATTGTATTAACTACATCAGGAGGCATCATGGACCATGAAGAGGCCAGGAGAAAACATTTAGGAGGAAAAGTGTTGGGATTTTTCTTTTGAAAAGACTTGCCATCAGGGCACACTCCTTTGTAAAGCACTAATAAAGTTGTACAGAGGGGAATTTATATATGTTCTGTTCCACTTTATACCATTGAATTTAACAACAAGTGTATGTTGTCTTTTAATCGGTCAAAAAGTATTTCTATACCCAGATATCTAATGTGGGTTGCACTATCTGGACAAATGCATCGGTAGTATTCTGCATCCTTATACATCTAATGAAGTGTATTCAAAAGAAAGCCAGAACTGTATTTGACCACACATCATGGGCATAAGGTTTAACATAGATTTTACTTGTTTAGAAAGTTTTCGATAGTAATCGAAGATACAATGTTGATGGTAACAGCAGCACAGAATTGTAAAACATTGCAATGGTGATACATGTATCTCTCTTTAGTGTAAAATTTAACTTGGATCCAAATGCACCCTCTTTCATGTCTTCGTGCATCAAAACTCATAATGCTAGTTTAGGTTTTTGATAGTAAGAGAAATTCTCTGACCATAAATCCATTTCTCATATTGGCATTGTGGGGGGTTTGGTCAGAGCCTCTGTAATCATAAAAGAAATTGGATTTTTCCAATGTAGCTAAGACGTCGCAGTTCAACCACTTCTGAAATAATTGAACGCTAGCACAACAAATATATAACTCATATTTAAATGAGCTGATCATTTGTCAGCCTAATCATATCAATTATTTCACAAGATCAGCTTTATTTCATGTATTTGGTAACTCAATGAAAGTCATGCTGTATTTATCTCATGATTTTACATGTACTAGATTGTCAACACACACAATAATGCATACCACTGACATACTTGCATATTTTTAAGGATTTGATAGAGCTGATTCAATGAAATCACTGATTCAGTAACTATATGATCACTTGATTGAAATCTATGTCACCAATGTGTCGTTCAAATGTTTGTCATCTGAAGGGGATGAACTGTGACCCCTTGGTGATATTGAAACAATACTATGATTTTATATGCCTGCATTAAAATATGGGGGCATTATGCTATACTGCTGTGGTCTGTCACTGCAATCTTTGGTCTGTGCTTCTTCCCAACTATGACATTTACATGTACAAATGTTTTTGTGGTGTTATATAAAAGGGTTTGACTTGAAAGTAGTGCACATGGGTTTTAAATTGGGGTACAGAAAAATGGGCAGAGTAAAAAAAAAGAATTGCACTTGTTCTGAAGAACCAGATAGATGCAGATAATTTGTAAGGGTCTGACTTGAAGTTGTGCACATGGGTTTTTAACTGGGGTTTGGCCCCTGGAGTAGGAAAAAAAAAAGGTGGGATAAATGAATGCTTGTCTGTGCTTTTCCTAATCAAGGTGCATGCAGATGATTTGGTGATGGTACATGTATATGAAAGAACTTTCTGAAGGATTTTCAGAGGTCACAGGTCAAGGTTGTAGTACTACTTGGTAGGAAACCTTTGTAGGCAGGATACAGCTCAAACCATTGGGGCTAGGACTGTCAAACTTGGTACACTTACTCCTCATGCCAAGACAAAGACACCTATTGTTTTTCAAGGTCAAAGGTCAAGGTTGTATTATTACTTGGTAGGAAACCCTTGTAGACAAGATACAGCCCAAAACATTGGGGTTAAGACGGTCAAACCTGGTACACTTACTCTTAATACCAAGACAAAGACACCTGGGGCCAGTTCGAAACTTTAACCACTGGTTAAGCTAACCAATCGTTAAATTTCATCTGACTATATCTTTGAAATGATACGACTATAAGTCGTAGTCTGCGTGCTGATCTGTAGCATATGACACAAGCTTTGTAACGAAAACAAGATTTTTATACAGAAATCTAATAAATCAAAATAATTGTCTCTCAAATTTTAACCACTGGTTAGCTTAATCAGTGGTTAAAGTTTCGAACAACTGGTCCCAGTTGTTTTTCAAGGTCAGAGATCAAATTTCAAGGTCGTAGTACTACTTGGTAGGAACGACCTTCTAAGCAGGATACAGATCAAACCGTTGGGGCTAGGACGGTCGAACTTCATACACTTGCTTTTCATGCCAAGACAAAGATGCCTACTGTTTTTCAGGGTCAAGGTCATAGTACTACTTGGTAGGAAACCCTTGTAGACAGGATACAGCCCAAAACGTTTGGGCTAGGACTGTCAAACTTTGTACACTTACTCCTTATACCAAGACTTGGTGTACTCACTCCTCATTTCAATACTTGGTACGCTTACTTCTCATGGCAAAGCAAAGATGTTTATTGTTTTTCCAAGGTCGAAGGTGAGGGCATAGTACTACTTGGTTAGGAAACCTTGTAGGCAGGATACAGAATGAACTATTGGGGATAGGGCAGTTTAACATTTAATGGGGGGAATGTATCCATATTTTCAAAATCCTCCCCCTCAAACTAAGCAATGGGAGTATTCTACCACGCTAGGTGTTACTCGTTATGAATGAACTTGATCGGAGTAAAACCCATACATTGGGAAGATAGAATGGATTTATGGGAAGAAAATCTAGGACTAGGCCATACAGCACTTGTACTATCAAACTGACATAATTCAGGTGGTGACAAATCAAGTGAAATTGAGGTGAAGCAAATCCAATATCTGATACACATATATAACCCCTTTCCCAGAAACATGTGACCTAGTATAAGTGACATGTGTCATAGGTTGCCTAACCTTGCTACTTGGTAAGAATATTGTACCCTATCTTCACCATGTTGATGGAAAAGTCTTTGTGAGAAAACACAATTCATTTATATACTGACCTACCTACTGTTCAGATTTGTTCCTCCAGTGGACAATCCACAAATTAAATTTATTTTGAATAGTGTGATCAAGAAAAATATTCTAGAGTTTTAGATACTGATGTACTTTAACTTTCTTTGAACTGTACATGTCTGGATAATTTCTATTGAAACGGTTTGGCTCATACCGGTACTTCACCACCTTGGGTGAAATAGTAATCGGAAAAGAAATGAACAATCTATTTTTCTAGGTAAAGGTTATATGGGAGGAAATATTTTTACAAACCCAAGATTTTGCCAAAAGTAAAAAAAATTTAAACTTTATTTATTTTACAACGATTGAGAAACAAGTTAACTTGTTTTATAAATCTTGCTCCTTGGCACAGATCTTGGCGTAAGGGTGTCGTTTGTGTGGGAGGAAACCAGAGTACCTGGAGAAAACTCAGGAAACCAGGTTGGTCACAATCTCCCTTACCACACCGGGAATCGAACCAGTGTCGCATTGGTGAGAAGCGATTGCACTACCAACTGTGCTACCTGGCCCCCGTAAGTAATAATGTTTAGACTGAAAGACAGTAAATTGTCAATAAACAAAACATTTATTTTCATAACATCAAGCAATTACAATTGAAAGCCCATATGGGTATACTTAATGATTATTATGAACATTATTTCAATAAATTATTTGTGCCTTATGGGAGCAGCATAAATGCTATACTCCTCAAACAATTGCTCTTACTTGTGCATATGTAACCAATACTTCAATGCAGATTCTAAGACAAAGTAAGCATGCCTAACAGGAAAACAGCCTTCTTCATTATCAAATATGTAGTACACAGTAAATACACAACGTGGTATTAATTGGCTCTTAAGAACTAGATGTTAAGCACAGCAGACTAAAGCTGACTACTGTCTTGTTATGTATATCATGGTTGATAGATGTCACCACCTTCTGTAGTCTCATGTAGTGTGACAAGACAATGCCAAACTGGATTTAACCAGCAGAAGAATTTACGTTCACTGCTGGTTGTAGTGACCCATTATCGATATATACATCCTCTGCAGCTGAACCTGATATAAATATTTTGTAATAGTCTGGAGTAATTGTAGCTCAATACCATTCTCTGGTCCTATAAACTATCGTATATATATGCTGTCCTTACAAATATGGGGATTGAAAAAAGGCTGCTTCTTAGATAAACCCAAAAGTTTAAGGAGACATGAGACAAGTATAGAGACATTAATGTTGTGACTTTGATGTAGTGAAGATATGGTTTCTGTATTGCACACTAAGCCCTTCCATCCAAAACTTCAGATTGAGAAACAAGTTAACAACTTGTTTTATAAATCTTGCTCCTTGGCACAGATCTTGGCGTAAGGGTGTCGTTTGTGTGGGAGGAAACCAGAGTACCTGGAGAAAACCCAGGAAACCAGGTTGGTCACAATCTCCCGTACCACACCGGGAATTGAACCAGTGTCGCATTGATGAGAAGCGAGTGCACTACCAACTGTGCTACCTGGCCCCCATAAGTAATAATGTTTAGACTGAAAGACAGTAAATTGTCAATAAACAAAACATTTATTTTCATAACATCAAGCAATTACAATTGAAAGCCCATATGGGTATACTTAATGGTTATTATGAACATTATTTCAATAAATTATTTGTGCCTTATTGGAGCAGCATAAATGCTATACTCCTCAAACAATTGCTCTTCCTTGTGCATATGTAACCAATACTTCAATGCAGATTCTAAGACAAAGTAAGCATGCCTAACAGGAAAACAGCCTTCTTCATTATAAAATATGTAGTACATAGTAAATATACAACGTGGTATTAATTGGCTCTCAAGAACTAGATGTTAAGCACAGCAGACTAAAGCTGACTACTGTTTTGTTATGTATATCATGGTTGATAGATGTCACCACCTTCTGTAGTCTCATGTAGTGTGACAAGACAATGCCAAACTGGATTTAACCAGCAGAAGAATTTACGTTCACTGCTGGTTGTAGTGACCCATTATCAATATATACATCCTCTGCAGCTGAACCTGATATAAATATTTTGTAATAGTCTGGAGTACTTGTAGCTCAATACCATTCTCTGGTCCTATAAACTATCATATATATATGCTGTCCTTACAAATATGGGGATTGAAAAAAGGCTGCTTCTTGGATAAACCCAAAAGTTTAAGGAGACATGAGACAAGTATAGAGACATTAATGTTGTGACTTTGATGTAGTGAAGATATAGTTTCTGTATTGCACACTAAGCCCTTCCATCCAAAACTTCAATATTGGCGTATCCTCTGGATTGGCGCCAACAACTTGCAGTAGTTTCTTTGTATCTTCATCTGTACGACTTCCTCCGGCTTTAGTGAACTTGAATAATACTTTAACCTTGCTGAAATCACACAGAAGATCTGTTTCGTGTTTGATAGATGATAAATGAAAAATTAATGAAATAAATGGCAAAAAGTCATGTCTAAAATAATAAAAGGATCCAACTTACTGGTAACAAAAAAAATAATTTATATAAAGTTTGTGTTTTCTTTTAAGTTTAAAGATAAAACTTGAACATATGGCATTTACAACCAAAGAGAACAACACCAATACAATTGTGGTAAAATACATAGTGCATCACATGATAAATTCTAGGTATATGATTGGATAATGATAAAGGTGCTCTTAAACAATAGTGCCAGGTACTGTCACTTTTTGCTTCTTAGAAAATAATATTTCCATGTAATGGATGTTATATTTTGTTTACCAGGAGGTAGAAAAACCAAAAAAATTCTTTTTGAAATCAATTGCTTTGCGGCTGAAACACTACTGCTTCAACATCAGCACTATAACAGCACAATACTCACTTAAACAGGCCTTTATAGGTAAATATAATGATACTGTTAGAAAGATTCAAGAAATGGCTATAGATTTGCAGATACCGGTATACCTTGTAGATGTAAAAGGAAATTATTTGAATCGCAGATTAACAGCACAAGTTTTATAGATCTATACATGACAAGATAAAACCTTACTTCATCCATTCCTCTTTGAGACATATAAGACACTGCTCCACCACTTCCTGTGTTAACTTGTTGTTGCTCAGAGCCATCTTCATCTTTAACAACACACTTGGTGCTAAGCAAACATTGAAACATGGTAGGTTACACACAAAGTTGAAAATCTTACACAATTTGTGCTTTAGTGACTGTAGAGCATGTTTGTAGAATATGCCCCAGCAGTTGCAATTTAGAATATTTCTAAAAATTTGTAAAAATCTCTCTGTACTGCAACTGAGACACCACCAAATGTTTATTAGACACTTCGATCTTCTTCAACATAAGGTTCAAACTGCAGAAGAGACTACTACCGACCATAGAAATCTAATCCATTATTTTTACCAGGGATGGTCTTGACCTTTTACCTATTGACCCTAAAGTTAATAGGCATCTTTCCCTATCAAAACAATCAGTAAATCCTAATTGGTTGGTATAGGATGCATGGAACTTATATATCATACCAAAACTAACACAATCAATTTTAAGCCGGTGTGGCCTAGTGGAAAAGGTGCTCGGCTCGTGATCGAGAGTTCGACTCCCGCCCGGGGCACACCGGTGTTCTGTCTTTCGGATGAGACAGTAAAAACCGAGGTCCCGTGTCACGGTAGGTGTGGCACGTAAAAGATCCCTCACTGCTTCGGGTGGGTCCGTTGCAAAGGTCTAAATTTGTATGCAATGCATCAGGCAGATGCCGTCACCATATACGTGAAATAATCGTGGAGTGACGTAAAACAATAATCAAACAAACAAACAAACCAATCAATTTTTATCAGTGGTGACCTTGATCTTTGACCTATCTACATCAAAATTAGTTTTTCTATCTATTCAATACAAATTTGTATATTTCCCAGGAAATTAAAAAGATGTTTTTGACTGACCTGTGTCAAAACAAGGAAAAATAATCTGATGAAACTTAGATATTAAACACTGCAGCAATGAAATAGTAGAAATTACATTGTAATGTCCTAAATAATTACCTTTGTCTGATAATTTTGATGGACTTGCCATGCTGAAACAGAAAGCATCCAAGATATTTGTATCACTAGGAGGTTTGAAAACATTGTCATTGGGTAATGGTGTTATGTCTATCAATACAAACATTTCATTGGACATGATGTGTTTTGGTATAACAACATCTGGAGCAATGCCAAGGAAGTTGCATTTCCATGATTCCTCATAAGTCTTGCAATAAGATTCCATACGACAACATCCTTTCGGCAAAAGTACCTAGAATTGCAAGAATAATACTTCAGACACGTTTACAGAGAAAAGTGTCTCGATATCAAAATTCATTCATGATCTACATGTACACAACTTACTGAAAAGACATAATAAAAGATGTGTTTGTGAGACATCCAAGCCCTCTATGGTTAATGACAGACTTGGTGTAGTGGTTAAGCATTTGGCTTGTGGTGTAGGGAACTGTAAAGTGTGTGAAGTATCAAAGCTCTGTCCCGATTGATTCAAAATATATGGCCAAAGTTAAAATTTCTTAAAAGTAAGTCAAAATCCAAAATCAAGGTCACCAGATTTAAAGTCATGGCATAATCTGAAAGCTCTGGTCATTAGGAACCTATGTGTGAAGTATTATGTTTATACTCCTCTTCGTTGCTGAGATTTTGCTTCAACCAGAAACTTTACCCAAAACGTTGATGGACAGATATTGCCAATCTTTAGACTAGAATTGCTTTGCAATCCAGCCAAAAAAAAAAATCATACACATACCTTCAATGCAGATAAGAATGAAGTGACAATTGATTTCGGTTTTCCTCTTACAATAATTTGATTTCCAATGACAACATGGTGTGCCAAAATGTGAAATTTCTCTGGTCCAAGAATCTGAAATTTGATTTGATGAAGTATTTTCACTGTGATTACTTTGAAAAGTAAACTAAAGTATTCACATATTTTATCATGTTTACACAATCATATTTATTTATGAAATACATATCTTTTGGGAAAATCACTTCAGCTGAACATTATTAAAGGTATTAACTTAAAGACTGATTATTGTTTAGTTCCACACCTGCTTTACTTCACCTATGCAGAAGTCCAACCTATCTGGAGTATCACTTGAAAAGACCTAAACAATGACCTAAGATCAAGATGAAAGTTCGATACATGTATCTATAATGATATAAGACCTCATTTATCATTGTCTCATCCTTAGGACAAAACGCTAACATGAAATGAAATTCAAGCAAGATTTGAAATAATGACTATCCAATCTTGAACAACACACCTTAACCATGGAGCCATGCCAGCTCAAAGAAATACCGCTTCAACTGAATGCCACAAATACTTGTATTTCTAATACATGTGTAAGCCATACTAGTATCTATACCTTCATGATATATCTTATGTTACCATACTAGTATCTATACCTTCATGACATACCTTATGTTACCATATTTGCATCTATACCTTCATGACATGCCTTATGTAAGCATACTAGTATCTATACCTTCATGACATGCCTTATGTTAGCATACTAGTATTTATACCTTCATGACAAGCCTTATGTTACCATTCTAGTATCTATACCTTCATGACAAGCCTTATGTTAGCATACTAGTATCTATACCTTCATGGCATGCCTTATGTTACCATACTAGTATCTATACCTTCATGACATGCCTTATGTTACCATACTAGTATCTATACCTTCATGACAAGCCTTATGTTACCATACTAGTATCTATACCTTCATGACAAGCCTTATGGTACCATACTAGTATCTATACTTTCATGGCATGCCTTATGTTACCATACTAGTATCTACACCTTCATGACATGCCTTATGTTAGCATACTTGTATCTATACCTTCATGACATGCCTTATGTTAGCATACTAGTATTTATACCTTCATGAAAAGCCTTATGTTACCATACTAGTATCTATACCTTCATGACATGCCATATGTTACCATACTAGTATCTATACCTTCATGACAAGCCTAATGTTACCATTCTAGTATCTATACCTTCATGACATGCCTTATGTTAGCATACTAGTATCTATACCTTCATGACGTGCCTTATGTTAGCATACTAGTATCTATACCTTCATGACATGCATTATGTTACCATACTAGTATCTATACCTTCATGACATGCCTTATGTTACCATACTAGTATCTATACCTTCATGACAAGCCTTATGTTACCATACTTGTATCTATACTTTCATGACATGCCTTATGTTACCATACTAGTATCTATACCTTCATGACATGCCTTATCTTAGCATTCTAGTATCTATACCTTCATGACATGCCTAATGTTACCATACTAGTATTCATACCTTCATGACATGCCTTATGTTAAGCATACTAGTATTTACACCTTCATGACATGCCTTATGTTAGCATACTAGTATCTATACCTTCATGACATGCCTTATGTTAGCATACTAGTATCTATACCTTCATGACATGCCTTATGTTAGCATACTAGTATCTATACCTTCATGACATGCCTTATGTTAGCATACTAGTATCTATACCTTCATGACATGCATTATGTTAGCATACTAGTATCTTTACCTTCATGACATGCCTTATGTTAGTGACTGTCAGTCCCCCTTCATCATCTTCCTCCTCTTCATCACCCAATGGTGACTCCAAAGTTTCAGGGTCATGTGGTACAGATTCAGTATTATCTAGACCAATCTTCTTACTGAACAGCAAACAGAATCCCTCCTCAGTTTCTAATACATAAATAAATCATTATAACTTTACAAATAATATGCAATTATGAATGATTCTATTTTTTCACTCTATGACGTACTGCTGCAAAATACAATTTGAAATCAGCATAACTGGAAATGCTTCTCACATTAAGTTAACAAAGTTGTTGAAATTCAAAATAGCTCTCCAGCAGGGCATTATCAGAGGGAAAACATGTATTTTTAATGTATTCTGAACTCAGGGTCAAGTCCAAGGTAAATGTCAAAAGTTAACCAGATGAAAGCTCTGGTCACAACGAATCTACAAGTCCCTATCTTTAATATTTCAAAAGAAAAAGACCATGTAGAAGTTTCCGAAAAATAGGTCAAACTTCAAGATTAAGGTCAAAAGGTCAGAGATCATGGTACCAAATGAAATTTCTTGTCATAAGGAATCTATGAGTGAAGTACCAAAGCCTTAGCTCTATTTGTTTAAAAGATATAGCCCAGGCTTTTGGAAATTAGGTTGAATTCCAAGATCAATGGTTATCGTAATCAAATGAAATATCTTGTCACAAGAAATCCATGTGCGAAGTTTTAAAGTCTTACCCCTCTTGGTTAAAATGTTTAAGCAAATGTTAAAGTTTTTGAAAAGCTGGTCAAAATCCAAGGTCAAGGTCACAACCTCGAAGATTATGATCCCAAATGAAGCGGCCTTCCACAAGGTATCCATGTGTGAAATTTCATACTTCTACCCATCTCGTTCAAAAGTTATAGCGAAGGTTAAAGATTTAAAAAGTAGTCAAGCTGCAAGGTCAAAGGTAATGGTCCCAAATGAAAGCGCCTTCCACAAGATATCCATATGTTTAGTTTCAAAGCCCTATCCCTTTTGGTTCAAAAGTTAAAGCTGAATTTTAGTCTTTGAAAAACAGGTTGAACTCCAAGGTCATGAAGGTCATGATCTTAAATGAAAGGGTCTTTCACAAGGTAGCCATGTGTGGGCCATTTCAAAGCCAAACCCCTCTTGGTTCAAAAGTTATTGCCAAGGTTAAAGTTTTTAAAAAGGTCAAACTCCAAGGTCAAGGTCACAAGTTCAAAGGTCAAAGTCCCAAATGAAAGCTCCTTTCACAATGTATCCATGTGTGAATTTTCAAGGCTCTACCCTTCTTGGTTCAAAAATTATAGCAAAGGTTAATGTTTTTGTCTACACAACTGACCCTGACGACGATACTAGGGCTATGACATTAGCTCCCCATACATTCGTCCCGGCTTGCTAAAAAGGTGTGCTTAAATTGGTAAAATTAGATCTGACATAAATAAATGAAAGGAATGCTTCATGATCAGTACTTCAAAAACTGTAAAGTTGAAGAATTATAAAATCACTGTATAACTAGAGCTGTCCTGACAAGACAAATACCCATTGCGGCAATAAAGTTGAAACTTGCAATATGTCCCTTAATGACAAGACAATAAAGAAGAGTAGTCAACATAGCTTGATAGGAAGCTGAACATTTAGTGCTTATTAAAGGGCCTTGTCACAACAAATTTACACTAAAGTTAAAACTTGATCTGTAGATCATCATATTGAAGTCATATACCAAGTTTCAGTTCAGTATGTCAAAGCACATGAGAGAAATGTGCGGAAAACGAATTTTGGTCAAAGAGCATTAACTCTTGGAAAAGCGGGTCAATCACGATAAAACTAAAACTCAATCTGTAGATCATCACATTGAAGTTATATACCAAGTTTCAATTCAATATGTCAAAGCATGTGAGAAAAAAAGTGCGGAAATGACTTTTGATCAAAAGGCAATAACTCTTGGACTAGTGAGTCTATCGTGACAAAAGTAAAACTCAATCTGTAGATCAACACATCTAAGTTATATACCAAATTTCAGCTCAATATGTCAAAGCATGTGAGAAAAAAGTCCGGAAAATGAATTTTGGTCAAAGGGCAATAACTCTTGGAAAAGTGAGTCAAACGCGACAAAAGTAAAATTCAATCTGAAGATCATCATATTAAAGTTATATACCAAGTTTTAGTTCAATATGTGAAAGCATGTGAGAAAAAAGTGAGGAAAATGAATTTTGATCAAAGGGCAATAACTCTTAGATAAGTGGGTCAATCACGACAAAAGTAAAACTCAATCTGAAGATCATCACACTGAAACTATATATTAAGTTTCAGTTCAATATGTCAAAACGCAAAAAGAAGCCAGGAAAACAAAATTGCCAGACAGACTTCATAGCAGGGGGTATAATAAACCAAGGAAAGATCTTTTACCTTCTTGTTTCTCCATGTCTATGATGGAATCCTCAGTGGGAGGTCCTTCTAGTAACGTCTCTGTGATTCGATTAGCACATGCTTTTAATATCCATACAAAAGCCACATGTAAGAGTTTAAAAATATTTTTATCATCTGTCAACTCTATCAAAGACCTAGCTGGTTTATTATTGCCACCTCTCTGCTGAATGAAATTTCCTGCATGTATAACAGACTGTAATCTATGAGCCCTTTGTGGACATTTAATTTCTTCACGTTCGTGTACAATGTTAGCCTTTTTCTGTATGTGGTCTATAACAATTTTCAGATGTGGTACAAGAAATGGCCAAGAGTTAAGTAGATATATTTTGTCCATCATAACCACAAGGATACTGTACTTCTTTTGAAATCCTCTGGCCTGGCTATCTTTGATTTGGAATGTATAACTAAGGACATGGCCTAAATGTTCATTACCAAAGAAAATTGGACCATCTTTACCTGGACAGACCTATTAATGAAGAGAATGTTATATGATTATAACAATATTTATCATTAAGGACTTCTGTAAGTCTTAGAGAATGAATATTATATATATTTATCAGTACAATAAAAATTTCACTAATACCTTAGAAGGCATAAAAGTCTATGAAAGCTGTAATTACATGTACTACAAATACAAGAAATCTGAAATATTTTGGCCCTCATAAATAAAGCTAGTCTTGTTTTCTAAGAATACATGTATTTCAAAATCTCTTAACACTTCCTTAGTAGAAAAATATTTACCAGTGTTAAAGATTTGACACTGAATTTAAAACTGGAAAGAAGCCTGCTCATTTACTTCAATTAAGTATTGAGAAATCATTAGGTCAAATTCTGGGGTCACAAAGAATAGACTGTAACATATCTGCTTCATTTACTGTTGAAAGTATTAACAGCAAGTTTTTTTTTATATCTAAATACAAATGTAATGATTCACTCCCTTTTCCAACACTCAATTTATAATTAAAAATTTCTGGTTCAAATCTTGCAACATGTGCATGTTGGTTTAAAGCAGAAACTTTTTGACCATACGGTTGGGGGCATGGTTTAACTAGTTGCCGA
The DNA here is from genome assembly GCA_035048485.1 of Pteria penguin. Lineage (NCBI taxonomy): Eukaryota > Metazoa > Mollusca > Bivalvia > Pterioida > Pteriidae > Pteria > Pteria penguin. The sequence goes on along the minus strand of CM068580.1, from coordinate 36,688,407 downwards.
AATCACTGCTTGTCTCCAGCTTGGGGTATTGCCTAGAAGCATTTGGTAATCGGTGGGTATTGGGTATGCCTGGAGGCGCATGGTAATCGGGAGGTGTGAACATGTTATAGCATGGTGTAAACAATGTGTATGGTTTGAATTGGTAATTAGTCCCAATTATGGAGATTCTAGTAGTGTTTTATTTTTTCATTTTGATTGGTTTTATCACTTTTTAGGGGGTGGGGTGTTTGATGTATTTGTTTGTTTTGATCTCTGTTTGGAGAGTTTTATTTTGAAAGAGTTTGAGGACATTAGCCTATATTTCTCCTGTATTTTACGAATTACACAGTTGGGCATAATTTCCTCCCAATATCCATGGGACTGCCATACATATCTGTTTCGCTTTCAGACATGACTTCCCTAGTCTTTCTATCTAAATATCGAGAATCATCCCACACACCACAATGGCATAACATTGTCCTGAACTTCTTGTATAGGACCTTTCTCTTTCTATGATTACAGTGGTGAGGAGGGATGTCTGATTCTGGTCACCACATCTGCCGATTGCAATCATCTATCACGTAGGATGACGAAAAGCAATCTGGGCATTCGTGTTCCCTTTCAGGTTGTGGAATGAGAGGCTCATTGTGAGGTGGTTCGGTAACCACGAGATCCTCTGTCAAAATGCTGGCAGAGTATTTGTCCAGTCCCAGTCATTCTGTGCAAAAAATGCCTGTAATGCTTGAAGCTTATCAGGTGATAGATTCAAAGTTACAGTGTTCATTGTTGGGTTTTAGAAACAGAATGATGATATGTGGAAGAGATTCAGATATATGAAAACACTTTTTCATAATTAATTTCTAATTGCAAATTTTACTTTGTTCTCTTCATTACGTTAATTACTTATTTTCAATTTCCTTTCCTTATAAAAATAATGCATTAACATTTTCAGAAAAAATAATTAAAATTTAAAAAAGTCTAGACTGTGGCTTCACAAATCTTGAAGATCGTTATTTGCGTTCACATTCAATAAAGAAATTGATATAAATTTTATGTCGTATGGTTGACCACAAGTACCCCGGTCATCCGCTCTTGTGGTCTGCATTATGAATCGACAAGTGATTGACAGCTTCAAAATATCACTATCCCCCAGGTTTTTACACCCACGCCTTTAAGCTGCACCTCTTATGACACAAGCTTTTAGACAACACAAGTTAAGGACAAACTTAAAAGACATAAAAAACAACTGGGAGCAAATAGTGCTCAGCAGCTGCAACTGACATTTGTAAAGCTGGAGGTTCCTCTTGATCTATATTCCTAAGGAAGCTTGTTGATATATTCACTTCCTCTTGATCCACCTACCTCTCCACTCAGACTGCGTATACATGCTTGACGACTCATACTATACACCTCTCTGTCAAAGGGCTGCTTACAGCTGATGTAGTTCACTTGGGCATCCTCGTCACGACATATAAATCCAGTCCTTACTGAGGAACATCCCTAAAATAAGACTGTTTACTATCAATCATCTCTTAAAATATAGAGCAATATTATTGTGTGTCAACATAAATGACAAATGAGAGTAGGCAGTAGTAAGAATATATCTGCCATTAGTGAGAGCACAGGAGACATTTCCATTTTATTAATAAATTACCTTTATCAGAGAGGTTGCGATTTTATACTTATACATTACAGGTATGCTTGAAGTGTAAAGCATGTGGGTTGCATGTGCTTCTGTGAGTTACATGTGTGAAATATCAATTGTCTCAATATGACTGCACTTTAATATTTTCTACTACATATTTGATCTGCTACTGCATAAATACCTGTCATACAGAAATAAAGTATGACTCAAAGTAAATACCTTAACTATACATCATATGGGACTAAAGAGGACCTTCTACTAATACAGTGGATTCCGTTTAATCTGATAGTCTGTTTGCGTGAATAAAATATCAGATAAAGCGGGCTATCAGATTAGACGAAATTGCGAAAGTTGGTGGTTTATGTTGTGTAACATGTTATAGATGTCTACTCATATGGACGTTTGATAGCGGTTGTTTTCCACCGCTTATATGGTGTTAAAGTACCTAAAGCCGTCAATCAAACCTACGAGGTGTGAGATATGTCTATTGTCTGTATACTGTCTGCTTCCCGTAGTAAATGACCAAGGTGATAACAGAAGTAATATCTACAGAGTGCTTTTCAAAAAGAATACAATAGAAGACTTGCGCTGTGTTTATTTAGCAATGATTTCTGATCAGCAAAAGTGTACGGATGATATAGTGATCGAATCTTAATTGGTTAACTGATAGTTACACAGCAAGTGAAATTACTTGACCGTAACGGCACGATCATCGGCAGTGTGGGTTACTATCATAAGAATGTTAGATTAATTTAAGAATTGTTATAAATTGGACAATGTCTGCTTACAACACTCCATTCATTCATTCTTTCTTTATTATGTCTTCACTAACATGGCCGATACCCGCGTACAGTTCGCGTAATTTATGTGGACATGCACGTTCATTCCAACGCGAAAACAGTTGAAGCGGAGGTTGGGACGAGGGTTTAACTACTAGTACGGCCGCGATAGTGAAGAAATTTGAAGTCTATGCGAGTTTGGTCGTAAATGAAGTGAATGAGACAAAAGCGTTGATATCACACGATGAATAAAGGCTGGTCGTTCCGTGCCGGTTTTGGTGATGATATACATAATGCGATCTCATTGTGATAGAAATACGGCAATGCAAATTGAAATAACAACATAGACTATGAAATGTGGAGGTACACAAAAGACGAATCACTAAACATCAAAACAAAATCGTGCTAAGCAATATCGATTGCATCTCGCGGTGTTGTTGTTTCATTACGAAATTGACATTATTTTTTGGATTTTTTCCCTGCGTATTATACACCGAGTAAGACGGAGTTTTTTTTTTCATGATTTTGGAGGTCATTTTTAGGTGCGTATTTTACTCGAGTGCGTATTATATTCGAGTATTTCCGGTACATCTACTCCCAATTTCGGTCATCAACATATTTCATTAATTACGAATAACGCTACAGCGATCACTAATTAAACCTGCACATGTATTTCAATGAGATGTCAATAGTTGTGTACACAAACAATCAATTATTATTCCTTAGTCGTCGTCGTATCGCCGTAGGTGTTTTTATATGCCTATGCTGTCACAGCTGGTTGGTTTCACAACAATATCCGGGCTTAAAATAGGCTAAATTCGGGGTGAAACATTTTATCAACAGTAAATTTGCTATCAGATAAACCGAAACTTGGACTTTTCACTATCAGATAAAAAAGACAAATTATTACAGAAATACATAGAAACGGTTTGGTGTTTTAATATCATATCAGATAAAACGAAATATCAGATAATACGATATCAGATAAAATGGAGTCCACTGTAGTTCTTAAAACAAGTTTGACCGAAATTTAATGCATGATCTCTATAAAGAGTAATCATTAACATTTCTTTTAATCAGTGATAAATTTTACCAACACTCGTATACTTTGGGTTCTTTTTGTTTTGATTTCTGTAGATGCAATGTCTTAAAGAGGAGAACTACCACAGACTGAGCTGCGGGCACAAGTAGTTCAGTTATTAAAGCCTCCAAACATTATGTATAATGCCTTGGGTTCGAGGGTAAATGTGGTCATATCTTTTTCGCTGCCTAATACACTTTTTTCCACAATATTTTTGCTTTGCAATATTATTACTGATTTTAATTGATAATCATCAATAACAATACATAACTTGCCTCACAAAAGTCATTTTTGGACCCAGATGAAGTGGGAGTCAATGGATCGCTGGATAATGATGGAGATTTGACTCGCCTTGTAACCCCACCTTCAGCACCCGTCACCGTCTCATCTGAGTCTGCTGAGTTTGACCTTTCTAGTGGATGATGAGGCTGTGTACAGAACAATACCTGAGGACCATGGACCTCACAAAAATGGCATAACGATATGATGGCATTCATACTTTCCTCCAAAGTTAGGTCTCTTTGATCTGAAAATATTCATCGGAAGTCAATATAGATTTCTGGATGATTAAAATCTTTCTGCAAAGATCAACAGAATATTCAGAGAAGATCAGAAAAGAATAAGCTCAAATCACCCTGCTATAAGTGTACAATCATCTTTCATATCTTGATTGTTTGTTCGTGTATTATATCATTTCACTTATATAGCATCATTACCTGCCTAATGCATTGCACAGAAACTTTCGAATTATTCAAAGGACCCTCATGAAGTGGTGAGTGATTCAATTTCTGTGTTATGCTAAATTGTTTACAGGAAGACAGTTTTTAATGTCTACAGAGTCATCTGTTACGAGCAGAACCAAGGACCTCTCAGCCAGCTGTCAAGGTGAAGGTGATTAAAGCATTTGGTTTTACTGATGAATTTGTGAAATTTCACAAATGTATCTTAATTGTTTGATAAACAAGACATTCATCTTTATGCATATCAAGTGAATTTACTTGTAAAAACTGAAAAGAATTCAGTACATAGAGTTTCATTATTAAACTCAAATCAGACTACAAAGAAATGATATGACACTATCAAAATGCCTAATTCTTAATCTGCTTCCATTCAAGAATTCTATGATCCAGCAATATCATAGACATCACTGGGTCATGTAGACTGGGAACAACCTCTAATTTGCAAAACAAATTCACTTAAACTAATACATTCAATGTTGTTAGTTAAAACAGTCAATTTCTTTGTAAACTATGTTCAGTATGATATGATTAAAGATGTACCCTTTTTGAGTTTAAAATCAAATTCTGAAATTTTTGGTTTTAGTACTTATTTAGTTCTGCTCATTACTTGTGACTGATTACTGAAAGTGGAGATTGATACACAATGAAGTGAATGGCAGGTTGGTCCTGAGGAATTATGGTAGTCACTTCAGATCAAAACTGCATGACCTGGTTCCATCTCAGCTGTCTGTTCAGATTTTTCTAGGATGATTTATCACCTTCTGCCTCCCTATCCATCCTATGAGACAGTATAAACTGAGGTCCCATGTCACAGTATACACTGGCTTGTAAAGCTCTCTCATTGCTTCAGGTAGGTCTGTTGCAGAAGGTTGGAGACAACCTCTCATTTGAGAGACAATCTCTCAAATGTGAGGTGAACTTTTTTTCCCGAAATCAATTTCAAGTACATGTATTAATTACATGTATTAAACATTTAAAATTGACATATGGAATTTTGAACTGAAATTTGAAAGGATACATTTTTATAACACAATGAACTATAGCTGCAACATTTGTGTAGCTATAAACTTGTAGTCTGACCCATCAGCTACTTTTGATGATGAGATGTTAATTTTTCTGACAGGCATCTTTGATATAAGTGCTCTTAAGTCAAAAAGTAGAAAATAGTATCCTGGCACCAGTGGAAGGGGAACTGCCTATAGTTTAGCACCTAGAGAGCATTTCCAGGACTACATACACTTTTCTCACTTCATTACCTTTACACGTCAAAACCTTCAGAATACAAATAATTTACTTTACCTCAATATGATATATGGTAAATGAAGCATTATTACCGATAAGTATGGATCTATTTATTAAAGGTATATTTACATCATGCATGCAATGATAATGTAATTTCTTATGGCCATTTCCATCGGGCTAATTTATTTTCTACATTTTCATGATGTCCTTTATAGCTAGAAACAGAAGAGGAATGTTCAACAATACTTACGCTGCACTTCATAGCAATCAAACAAATGCAAGATTAATGATCAATGTACAATTTACTAGTCCTCATCTAAATCCTTATTAAGGAAGGGAAGTTAGCAATGATGACAAACAAAGAAGTGATCAATTTTCCATAAGTCAACGGTATAGACTTAACAACCAAATTGAAAAATTCTGGAAAATCAGATTTGCAAGATGTAAAATGTGAGTTTACTGATACCGAGTTGGACAAACTTTTTAAAGATTTTACACCCACTTCATGGCAAAGGTGGGACGTTTACATCCATCTCTTTGTAAAGTTAATGACCAGCTTGATCTGTTAAAACGTGAATAAATCACCAAATATATAAATATATCATGGGATAACAATCTTTCTTTGTTCAACCTAGCACCTTCAAGAGTGAACTTTCTTTACCTTCATGAGGCAGTTCAGATCTTCAATTACAGCGGATCCTGGTAAAGACACAACTTCTATGATGAATTAAAAAAAACTATAGGAAAAAGGACATGTAAGAGAACTCTTTTTGACAATGCTCAACAAATTAGTACATGTACTAGTGATTTCACAGAAAATTCCTGATAATTCACAGTTGTTGGGATATCCTTTAATATATTCAACAGTGTCCATGATCTTTGCCTCAACTTGAGGCCCAAGAAGTGCATAAAAATCGAAAATAATGGTTCGGATTTGTACATGTTGGTATCTCCAAAATGATATATGTATTAGAAAAACATCTCAAAATTGAAATGGTCAGGTTGGTCAGACAATATAAATCAGTAAGTTAAAAAGGTCATGCAGTTTGTTTGTAAGTTACATTCAATATAAAGATGTGCCTATCTGAATGTCAAAATTCCAAATTTGTTATATTTTAGTACTTGCGCATGTTCACTTCTGGTTAGTCCCTGAACTGATTACTGAAAGCAAAGATCTTTATCCTTCTTCTTCTTCCATTACGAAGCGTACTCATAAATGAGTGTCATATTTCATGTGGCAGTCAAGATAAGAGCCTCAGAAGGCAGTCCAAAAAAAAAAAAAAAAAAAAAAGGGAAATAACATGTTTGATAGAGGATCTAGGTTTTTTTTAATGTTAGATGAGAGGGGAGCCCCTTTTCGTGTTACGCTGGTAAGAAGGCTCCTGTTACAGACAATTATGCATTTGAGTGTTTGTTTCTCTAACACTGGTTTTTCCCATTCTACTTGTATACAAAGAATAAAACTATATGAAGCCATGCACCACTGGCTGGTGGCCCCATGTATAGCTATATACCAATATATAAATGGAATATCTTTGGTGTCAGGTGTAAAACAATGACAAAACAAATAAAAACGTGTTGAAGTGATTTTCCCTCACAGTGTTGGAAGTTCTAACCTGTTGTATATGCTAATAGGACGAATCTATTTTTCTTTATACACTCACTGTGCACTGACCACTGTCAGTGTCACTGACAGTGTCAGAAAGTGAGAAACTGTGGTTGGAACCTAGCTTGCTTAAAAACTTATAAAAATTATGGAAAATATATATCATAAAGTTATTATTATTACTCTTCAACTTTCAGGCGAAAACAAACAGCAACATTACAGTAAACAAACCTACATTTAAAAACAAATACTCCAACTTCCCCTCACTAAATCATGATCATGTGACTTTTCGATTTCAAAGTGAAAGTAAAAATAGAGAAGAGTTGTTTCCCATGTACGCATTGAAACATGTGAATATATACATGTATGAATCGTAGATCCAAATTTTAACAAAGGCAAAGTTATTAAGTTTTTGATATATTGATACAAGTTCAAGTTATCATACGTGTTGAATAGTAGCTGAAACCCTGGCCAAGAAGTGATGGCAACCCCTGCGAAACGACAAACATTTTATGGACCAGATAAAGGCAGCTTTCCTTTAGACCATGAGGGTATAAATGAAAATTTTAATGTGTTGATGTATAAAGTAACATTGTAGAGACTTTAAAATCAACATTGCTCTAAACTAAAACAGGTGCAATTTTTTTTTTTTTTTTTTTTTTTTTTTTTGTAGCGGTGATCTGAATAGACCTTTTTCCTTTAACTGTGGAGCTGAAACATTGGACAGCAAAATCATAAACGTTCCCTCCAAATCGATCAGAATGACGTCAAAATACATTATGACGTAATAAAATTGGAGGGAACGTTAATCAATTTGCCGTCCAATGTTACAGCTCCGCAGTTAAACTGATTGACTGATTTTTGTTTTACGTCACACCACGAATATTTCACGTATATGGTGACGGCATCTGCCTGATGCGGGGCATACAAATTTTGACCTTTGCAACGGACCCACCCGAAGCAGTGAGGGATCTTTAACGTGCCATGCATAACACGACATCCTAGTGTGGTGATGGAAATGCAGGACTTCTATATTGGAATTAAGTTTCGAGATACTGATTCGGAATGATATTTTTCAAATTTTATGAGCTTTTCGTGGCAAAGGTGGGACATGTTCATGACCCGCTCTGTTTAAACACTAATAAATCTACAAATACATGAAGGATAATAATGTATGTTCAAATAGATTTTAGAAATAAAACTGAGAACTACCAGTTTCATGCGTGAACTTTTTTTTTTATCTTTTTGGGGTGGTTTTAACAAATTTTCAGTACAGTGGATCCCAGTGGAAATATGGCTTCTACAAAGTACAATAAAAATTGTCAGACAAAATACAATACATGAACATCTAGGATACTTCAGTTTGACAATGCTTAACAAATTATAGTGTTGGTAGTTTCACTGAAAAATCCTTATGATTTACAATTACCAAGATATCCTTTACTATAACACGTATAACAGCCAGCGGTGTCCCACCTTTACCTCAACTTGCGTCTCAAGGAGCACATAAAGACCAAAAATTGACTGTCCAGATCTGTATTTCAAGACTGACGTATAAAGCCCCAGTGACTCTATTCTCATAGAGTAATAGAATTCATTGAATGCACCACTATGTTTAAGAGGTTGCAGTATTTACCTCCTACATCTGTATTGTGATGTGACACCACCCCCAGGTGTTTGTACAGTCCAGTGATGTGTCAGTTATACTTGGATATACATGTATTTTCAAATTCAAGTTACTAAATAATTTATTATTCTTAGAGTAGATAATTTCTGCATCCACTTTTACCACGCTGGCTAGTTGAATTGTAATTTCATTGTTATATCACAGTTCAATGTCTGATAGGCCATCTATTTATGATAATATAATGTACATCTGTATAAGGTATATGATATTACAAATTTTTCATATAGCAGATAGTATGTAATTCCTCTCTATGGTAGTGGCAAAAGACCAGAATTTATTAAGTAGATGTTCAGATACATGTATCAAATCACAATGTATATATAATGTATGTTAAAAGTAGAAATCCTCAACTGCATACATTTTAGATCAAGGATATATATTATTAACAATAATGTTGAATTTTTTAAGGGGTGTGCAAGAAGACAATGACATTGTATGTGAGATGCCTTTACGACAACAAGTTGAAAAATGAACTCTGCAGAACAGAGGCAAAGAATTACCTGGAATGTAGAATGCAAAAGTAAGTCAGGCATGTAAAATGTTTATTGCATCATAATGAAAAGACGTGAACCTAAATGTTCAAAGCTGTAATGTTAATGTCGCAAAAGATTTTGCCCATTTTTGCTATATACAATATATTATTATTTATCATTATTTACTGTTATTACATACTGGACAGTGTGTGAATTTTTACAAAATAGATCCTGTAAAATGAGAAAAAAATTGCAGAATTTATTTTGGGACAAATTCATGATTGCACCAAAATGAGTTGTGCACTAAAATTGTCGTTGCAGAGTTAACAATGAATGGTGATTACAGTGAACTCTCATAACACCTACACTTTTGTAGCATTATATTACAAGGGGTGACACATTTCATTATTCTAGAAAAAACATTAATAGTCTATTGGTAATTCACAAACATCTAGTACATAACAAGAATTGTCCTGTCACCATGGGGCAGACACAGATATCCTCTATATGTGATATGGTGACCTTTTGACTACAAAATGGATAGGGATCATCTTTGTGCCATGGGGAGTCCGTATGTCCATTATAGTGATTTAAGGTGAAAAGGAAAACCATGAGAGGCCGGAAAACGTTTAGTTATATCCCTGTTCAGAACACTTGACTTTTGACCTTTTGACCCCAAAATTGAAAGGGATCATCCTCATCCCATAGGGAGTCTGTATGTATGGTATCTTGACCCTTGGGTGAAAAGGATAACACTATGGAGCCTGGAAACCATTGTATCTACAGACAGATGGCCGGATGGACAGACAAACAACCTCATTTCAGCATAACCTCCCCCCCCCTTTAAAAAAAATGTACTATATAATATAATATAAGTTGAAATGCAATATTATAAAAAGACTGATAAAAATCTTTGTGATAAACTTAATTCTAACCATGTAAGGGGTTGGAAATGAATGATATTGTGTGACTGTGGGCTGGAGATTTATAGCATAACCATGTGTGATTATTGGCTTGAGATGTATAGCACAGCCATTTGTGACTTAGTTGAAAGTTGAAATATATTGGAAATGTACGGGAATAACAAAGTATGACTGATGATTGAATATGTAAGGAAATAACCCCTGTGTGACTGTTGGTTGAAGATGTATGAGAATAACCAATTGTGACTATTGACTGAAGATGCATGGGAATAAACCAGTATGACTTGGTTGAAGTCTTGGTTGGAGATGTTTACGAGTAACACTGTTGAATTATTGATCATCTCTTGAAATGATGCTAACCATAAGAAGTGAAAAGACAAACTGCATTACAGAGGCCATATGATATGATGGGTAGTAGACAAAGGAGTCCAAGTGATACAGCAATCCCTTACTGAAGCAGTAAATACTGAACCTGGGTTCTTTACAATATGTGTATGGTACATTGTATTGTTGTTCTAGTTTCTTGACATGTGTCATATGCAGAGACGTATACATGTACTACTTTAGTCTGTGTTTCTGGTCATATGGTAGGAAGCTGTATCATTACAGCTCTACTATTTATGCATTTAGTGACAAGCTGTATATTGAACATGGATGTATAAATATTGTAGGAATGATTTTTGTCCATAAACCCATCTTAATGTTGTTTGGAGATGTCTAGAAATAACCAAATAACCCTATCTGATTACTGATCATATTACTTCAAATATGATACACATCTTTGCATTTGGTGTTTTAAATATGAATAGGTAATGTTTCATGTCCAAGTACTGTTAACACATGGATAGGAAATCTTGTCCTTCATTTCCATGAGAAGAAATTGCTTGCTACAAGATCATTCAACTTACATCATTTCATCTTTCAATTTGCAGTAACTTGATGGATAGAGAGGAGTGGAAAAAACTGGGATATGATGATGTAGATAAGAAATCAAATTCAGAATCAGCAAAGTCGTGATAATATATCAACTTGTATGCCTTTTATTTTAGCTATACAGACATTGTACATACATTGTGTACCTGTAATTGAATAGTTTGTAATATCTGTACTGTCATAGTTATTGATGCCTGTGTGACTGGACAAATTTTATGGTGTATTATGTGATTAAATTAAGAATTAACTTGAAATAAAAGTTAATAGAAATTCATGTTACATTGTCTCAGTTTTTACTGCAATGAATGTGACAGCTTTTTCTTTAGATTAATTTGATGAGATTATTTATATTGACTTTCCTGTAGAGCAACATTTGCTTTAATTACTGCCCTTTCTAATGTGTGTCTACATAACAGAACAGCATCTGTTTATTGTGTATATAATAACTTTACTGTTCTGGATGCGATTCCTAGAATATCAAAGTAAACATACAATTATTGCCAAATCACTTGCTGAAGGCCATATATCTATCCATTATTGTGAAGAAATCTAGGGCAAGGTTAACAAAATGAGAGAAGGCATGCAAGTGATCACAAACTATTTGGAACAATTTTTCATTGCAATGACATGGCACAATTGACATCATGGATAACACATATGAAAATACTCTGAATGCTGCTTGCTTTTATGCAAGCTGGAAGAATTGATTACACAGTGATTATTTTACATGGATATTTCAGTGATAAAAACATTTGGTTCATTGCCATGTTTAAATTGTTTTGTAATGAAAGATTTATAGAAGTATCCCTTTATATAGTTTCTCCACATTCTATGGTGAATTTTTTGAAATGGCATGAAAAGCAACTATTCGATAATATGAACAAAAGTGATGCATTTTGAATACATTATGTATCTAAAAAGTGTTTATTTTCCCTAAACATCCCTTAATTAAGCAGAATGTCTTCCCTTGATTAGAAGAAAAATTTCATATAATACATGTACTACCTATAAGTATAATATACCAATCAAGGAATCATTTCAAGCCTATTTCTTCACACAAAAGCCAAGTATGGTGAGTAGGCCCCAATATTAGGATTAGGCACTACCTAGCATGTTTGGCCTCTGTGAATTTTCATATCTGTACATTATTTATATGATATAGAAAGGGGATAAATCTTTCCGCGATGAACATGAAAACCAGCCAGTGAAGGCCTAGTGATATTTTATGTTTTCTGTGATAGATCAAATAATAACAAAATGAAATTATAAGAATATTCAGTGATTAGTTAAACAGTGAGGCTGCTTTCACTGGTGATTTTAAAGTTCAGAATGAAATAGTGTGTATCTAATTTTCATATTTTGGAAATGTACAAAATGTGATGGTAGCAAATGATGAGGTTTTTGAATAGAGGTCAAAGGTAACCATGAATGCCACCAAGTAAAAAATTTTGGATTCAACAACAAGGTACAATCACAAAGAATTCGAATGAAATATCCAGGCCTGATCTCTGTTTGCAAGTTACAATTAATATTTAAGTTTTTTGCCACAGACAGACAGAAAACTTTATGCCCCAAGTCTCTATCTGGGGAGGGGGGGGCCAAACAAATTCTTAAATCATAAAATCTGGCTAAGTTTTTTAAAATATTTATTATAATATAGTATATCAGTTTATACAATGCTAATTGATATCCATTGGTGATTGTATTCCATCAGTGCTGCCAAGTAAAGAAAATTTTTTGATAAAGTCTTGATTATTGTGGTCAACCAAGGTTGACTTCGCACGATAATAGATTTGGTTTATATTCTCTGGCTGGCCCTTTGGATGGTCCTGCTCCAAATTTATGTACTGAATCCATAAATCTAAAAGAAAAGGAAAAATTTCATTGTTAAAATTCTGATGTATTTTGAAAAAGTCCTACACCTGTACTGACATGAATCATTCACATTTGAATCTTAAGAGAACCTATATATTTAGCATGTACATGTATATTCATATATATATATAGAGATAGGTTTCTGAAAATTCAATTTACAGAAAAGAATTGCATTACTCTCAAAGTAAAATCTTGTTTACGTAATTCAAGCACAACTTTAGTATCTTAGTTTTTATCAACAAATCAAAATACACTGATAACATTCAGAATACGCTTTATATCAATGAGGTTTATTAGTTGTTGATCAGCAAAAATGAAAAAGGTACAGTTTATTACCGACTTTATTGATAAATATTGACAGTAGATGGCAAAATGATTAATATTCCCTCCAAATCTTCCAAACTGTTATGAAATTATATTATGACATGATAGATTTGGAGGGACTGTTAATCAATTTCCCATCCAATGTAACAGCTCTGCAGTTACTGTAAAGAGGAATATTTGTATTCTTCTTGTTACATATAGAAACAAGAAACTGCTAAATGTGGTATGGCTGAAATGCAAAGCAAATTTGAAACTATGTCAAGGTCAAAATATTGTTTGAAATCTCTGGTCATAAAGTACCTATGTGTGAAGTATCAAAGCCCTAAACTTATTGATGCAAAAGATATTGCCAAAATTAAAAAGTAGGTCCAAGGTCAAGGTCACCAGGTCATGGCATAATTTGAAAGTGCCATTCATAAGAAACCTGTGTGAAGTATTATGTTTATACACAAGAAAATTAACCATTCTGCTTCAACTAGAAATTTGCTTCAACCAAAAACTTTAGTAAAATGTTGATGGACAGACATATGGATCGATGGACATGGCCAATCTATAGACTGGAATTGCTTTGCAATCTGGCCAAAAATGTTCAAATTCCTTGATAATTACATTTCGTATCAAGTCTCAATGACATGGCTCTTAACTGGATTATCATTATAACATGCAGTTAGCAGTTGGAGCTTAAATGAAATTTGAACAAGTGATGTTCAAAATGGCTGTCATTGCAATTCATTGCAATGGACATTTCTGTCATAATTAAACCCTTCTCACCTGACTCTGTATTTCCATAGTCTCTGATAGCATCTTCATATATCCCTCGTAACCTAGATATATCTGGTTTACTCTGCAAACAATACAATGTGTGAAAATTCTTATATAACAGGTGAGAATCCAGACTCACTCAATGATCAAAGTAGCAGAGTGACTGATTTCATTAGCTATAGTAAATTACTACTATATATGATAAATATAATTACATGTACTAAATACAGGTACTGAGAATTACACATATGTACAGTGTTAAGAAAATATCTTACTAGAGAAGATTCCAGCTGGATACACTTTGTGTACAGTAAAAGTGGGAGAGGCTTCATGATTTGTAATCTGCAAAACAAAATAAAAAAATATGTCATGCTTCTGTTACAGTAGAAACTTTCTGTAATAATAGGGCACCACTAAACAGGTGCATTATATGCCCATATGCTGACATGATTCCTTACCCCAGGGGCCAGACCAAAGTTTTAAACCCAGGTGCACAACTTCAAATTAGTTCCTTTCATACATCACAACCACATCATCCACAAAAGTTATGTACATTTCACTGTTAAAGAGAAGAAGCACAAACAAGATATTTTTTACCCTGTCCATTTTTCTCTAACCATGGACTAGATCCCCCAGTTTGAATTCCTGGTGCACAACTTCAAGTCAGACCTTTCATACGACATCATGACCACATCTGTCTTGGTTAAGGAGAAGATTTGTGAATTAGTGTATTTTTATCATGCCAATTTTTTCCCTAACTCAGAGACAAGATCCCAGTTTAAAACCCAGGTGTACATTCGAGTCTCAACTCACCTGCATCTGTCTTGGTTAAGAAGAAGAAGCAGAGGGCTTTTTACCCCATCCATTTTGCTCTACCCTAGGTGTCAGACTCTTTCACATACCATCACAAAAACATGGTAATGGTTAATGAGTAAAAGAGTGGACAGGATTGTGGGGACAGATGGACGTATGACAGCAGTATAGCATAAAACGCATATATTTTAATGTGAGTGTATAAAAATGTCTCAAGGGACTATTCCTTGGATAATTAAACTTTAACAAATATCATGACAAATCTTTAGGAAAGTGCATTGTTATCTTATTCCTCAGAATGACTACAGTCATGGCCAGACACCATTTCAACATTATAACCTTGTCTCTGAAGATATAATTTAGTTTCAAGGTCAACATACTGTCCTAAAAAACCTAAGGTCTGACAGGAAATTTTCAACAAAGTTCACAGTGACCTTGAATTCAAAATTGCATGTGTTTCACTGCACCAAGGACATGACATGCTACCGAACTGAGAATAATGTTTATCATATTCTATACAATATAAGCTCCTGTCAAAGAGAGTTGCATAATAATGTCTCAAATGTGTAATGTCTCAAAAAATTAAATGAAGACAAATTAAAAACAAAAATTTTGCTGTGTACAGATTAGCACTTATATGGTCATCCTCTGAGTGTGAATTTAAATACAAGTGTAATAAAAAAAAAACTGACAATCATTACATCACTAATGTCAGTTATAAAATAATTTGTATTTGATCTGTGAACATTGATACACACAGAAACATTTGCATCCTAAAACCTCTGTATATTTAAACTTACACACTTGAGAAAGTCCAACACTGAAATCTTTCTGAACAAACAATTGAACTCACTTTGTATACAATTTCCGAGCTGCTGCTATACCATCTCTGAGGAACATCCATTCTAAGTGTATCACTTTAACATACTGACTCACTTCTGCACAACAAAGGGAGCCCTTCTGCAAACAAAATTTAAGCTCATTTACTTTTTTTCACAGGGTTAAAATGTGAAAACTAAAAAAATAAATGTTTGCTTGTCAGATGATATTTCAATACATAGTCTATCAGAGTATGCATTTAATGTATAGATTTGATATACCCATTTCACTGAAGACCCCTGAAAATTGGTATTTTTGGTAAAATTAGTATAAACAAGTGAGACCCAATATGATATCGTTGTCACAAATAGTTTACTAAATAACATGTATGTCAAGTATAAAATAAAGTTTGGTTAAGCTTAAGCTTGTGCTTTTATCTGGAAGTGGTAAAAAAGGTTAAAATCTGAGCATTTAAAAGGCTATTTTACACATCTTTGTCACCTTAATACATCTTTTTGACTTCATACAGATGTTAAATGATGTCATTTTATGAAAAAGTTTTTTACTTCATTTTCCAGATATTCATATAGACAAAATTAAAAGTTCACTAGACAGGAAGTGGGGGTGGTACCTTAGGTCCATTGTTGGTGTATATCTTTATGTATTCTATGTAATAATATTAGATAAAGAATCAATCTAATACGAACCTCAACTAATCTTACATTTCACTACATATATACTGTTATTCTAGAATTTCATACTTTTAAATCTGAGTTTTAATACATTTATATCAAGGCCAATCAGCAAATAAATGAAAAATGACAATTTTAATACTTCTGTGCATGTAAAATATCCCAGCAGAGTTTGCTCTTTTTGAAATTTAATCATACAATTTTTTTTTAATTTAATCATACAAGTTTTCAAGTCATCAAAAAGGTTGCTCTAACAAAAAGTACAAGAAAGAGAACACAAGAATCTAGCACCACACTG
Organism: Pteria penguin; assembly: GCA_035048485.1. NCBI lineage: Eukaryota > Metazoa > Mollusca > Bivalvia > Pterioida > Pteriidae > Pteria > Pteria penguin. The sequence continues at coordinate 36,671,736 of CM068580.1, read as the reverse complement.
AATTACATGTAGACATGTAGAACTACGTAGAAATGTTTCGCAGGAACATGTATCCACCCCCACTCCCACCCTTTCTGAGACAAAACACAAAACATTAAAGCAAATTTTGCTTCAGTATCTTAAGCCATTGCTGAGAAAATGATCAGAGGCAGTTAAGCATTTTACGTAGTCTAACTCATGAAAGTTGTAAAATACTTGTTTAACTGTATAAACAGACATATACCTGTTCAAATGTATAACTGGCTTTGTATAACACAGATTTCATTTTAATTAGCCTTATGTTCCTTAAGACCTTGAGCTCTAAGTTCAAATTTTCAGAAAGACTTTAAAGACTTTAAATAAATAAAAGTGTACGAAGAACAGTAATTCTGCTCAATATTCATTTGTTTCAACTTGTTTACAGAATATCGTCCTATTCCATTAAAATATCCTGAAGTTAGTTGCGAAAACCAATTTTTATTTTCTTTAGTTTTCAGTGCATGAAGGACAACAGCTCTGGTAAAATTGCTTGAAAATCAAATTCAGATCAAACTTCCAATATTCAATCTTCAACCAGAATATCTAATGCTATGGCATGGAAACTTAATTTCTTATGGTTTGTATGTCTAGAAAAGGCTACATCTCAACTAAATTTACAACTATCAAACTCAGCCTATATTTTTAATATTCGACATACGAACAAAACATAATTTTATTCTGTCAAAGCACTCAAAAGTTGAGGCACAGAAATCTAAATTTCAAGATCTCTGAGTATAGAAAGGGCTGCAACTTAGTAAAAATTGACAAAAAATTAGTGGAAACCAAACTAGGCCTAGATTTTAGATATGTGTACATAGTCTTCAAATTGCAAACAAAATGTCATTCAATTCTATCGAGGGAAGTGGTAACATAAAAAAAAAAAATGCAGATAACATACTTCAAATATTCCACAAAACACAAGCACCTATAGCACCATCCAACCTGAAACATTTTTTCTATTTCAAGATTTCAAAGAGTATTTTCTCAAGCTTTGATGAATGAATCTTTACCTTGTTCATATTGAAGAAAACAAATATTAAAATTTTAATGAGTTATCTGTAATAAATGGACACATGAACAATTGTTTGCAGATATCTTGGAACTGGGCATTGCAAAAGTAATTGTTCCCAACAACCAGTGAAGTTACAACACATAAAGTATCCCTGGTTTCTTTATCGTCCAGTTTCATAGTAGAGTTTACCTCAAATAATTCTGGTAATCTCTGTGATTTGCAGGTTATGCAATAATCAAGAACCAGCTGCCATAGTGGAAGACTTTCCTGGAACAAAATAAACCACATTAATACATTACCAATTGGTTGATTGATTGATTGATTATCGTTTTATGTCACTCCAAGATTATTTCACGTATATGGTGACAGCATCTGCCTGGTGCATTGCACACAAATTTAGACCTTTGCAACGGACCCACCCAAAGCAGTGAGGGATCTATTACGTCCCATGGTTTTTACTGTCTCATTCGAAAGATAGAACACTGGTGTGCCCAGGGCCAGAGTCGAACCTGGGATCTCTCGGTCATGAGCTGAGCACATCCACTAGGCCATATGAGCTTAATACATTACCAATGGCAATTGTGGAAATAATACTGACTACTGCTGGAATCATAAGATGAAAAAATCAGAATCTATAAACAATACAAATATTAAGAACAATAGTGAGAATATTACTGATTTCCTTTGAAATCATACATTGATGAAAAAGACAATGTATGTTTTGAACTCAGAGTGCACATCATCAATAGAGGGCATCTGTTTAAAACACATCCTTTCATAACCATGTTAGAAGCATTTACAGGTATCAAGTTTTTTAATGTTTTATAAAATTCCTAATATTCTTATCCCTTAAATCTTAATCTGAAATGAGCTACTCCAAAGAATTCATGCCTAGACTTAGGCTAAAAATAGTAAGTTGTCCAGTTGTAAATAATTTGATTTTCTATATTACTACCAATATAGGAAACTTTTTATAAATGCTTTTTATTGAGTTTTAGTAATGCATAAAATGAAAATTCATCATTCTTATTAAAACCTTATTGCTCAGAGTGTATCTTTTAAGAAATTCAGTCCTATGTATGATGGTCTTTCTATGTGCCAAACTTAGCTCAAATCCATATAAGAGCTGTAATGTCAAAGAGTAGTTGTACTATATCAAATTATTCTTTTCATGCACAGGAACCACAATTCCTTTACTTTTTCTTGACTAGCATTATCTCTCTTTATGCAATTGCACACAACATGATTTAAAATTTCTGGGTTTAGGTGAAATTCAGGTTTCTCTATAGCAAGATTTGTGAAAATAAAGTATAAATGATAACAGGATTTACTGATATAAGTACAGCATATGAAAAGAAGGACATTACGTAATGCTTTATCCTCCAACCATCAATAAAGAAGGATCAATGTTCACTATTTCACTTTACATTTATTTTATTTAGAGTTGCAATTCATGTAGCATTTTTGAAGCAATATGGAGTTGAAATGGATTTTGTTTATGTCACCTGATCTTTCAATGATTTTCTGGCTTTATTAAAGATTTTCAGAATCTGGTTCTCTTCACATCTAATCTCCATCATCAGTTGTAATCGACGTTTCCATAGTAACAAGCATTCAGGATACTCTGATACAGCTTTATCAAGAACTTCTTGGGCTCTTTCAATTTTTTCAAATTTTACTAAAGTATCACTCTGTAAATGTAAAAGAGAATCACAGTAAAGCAGCAGCAGAAGATTACAACAATAGCAGTAGTATATCAGTAACCTGCAAGTTTATACTTCATAAAAGTAACATCCCTTGCTGTATTCTATTATTATTATTATTGATAACATTATATCAAAACTATTTTTGCATATAAAACCACTTTTAAAAAGTGATCGGTTGGTTGGTTGACTGGTGTTTTATGTTGCTTATAACAATTTTTAGTTACATTGTGACATCGTAGCAGATGGTAACCAATCTCTTAACCATAATGAAGCAACCAGGAATCGAATCCAAATCTTCTGCACCACAATCCTATAGCTTCACAACTACACCAAGCCTACCCCCTTTTAAACTGAAGTGTGCAGATTTAGTTCAGAGGATTAAATACATGATAATCTGGGAACTAAAGAAACAATATCTGTATCTAATATTTTAGACAAATGATACATGTATCAGTATATATGTATATCTAGAGATTTCAAGGTTTATGGCTTAAAGTAATCCATCCATAACAAGCCTCAAATGACAAAATAAGACATCAACAAAAATAATTTTTGTTATATGGTTATTTGTTTAAGCAAAATGTATGTCACCTTAGGTGATCTTGATGTTTGTAACTGTAAAGTTTGGGATTCTACAATATGAATTCCTTTAAAGGAGTTATCTCTGCTAGTTATATATATAAAAAACGTAAATGCACAGTGAACTTCATTTTTGTTTGTGAATATTGATAAATTACAATATTATGGAACTATTAACGCAAGTTGTTTTTTTTTTCAAAATTTTGTCTTTTGTGAAAAAATATGAGGAAAATATAAGATTCAATACAAATTTTAATTATCCCTATTAAACTGAATAACATTATTTTCAAAATACCTTTAAGTAAAAGGTCTTATTTTGTACGATGCTTCAAAATGATATATTCATTTTAAAGATAAAAGTTGTATCTATTAAGATCTAACTAGTGCATGTTATGAAATGATTACCTTAAGAGCACAAGACATAATTATAATCCACCAATTATAAAATGTCCAAAATGAAATTAAGGGTCTGTAGTCTCTTGCAGTTTCTTCACTATTCCTAAACAACCAATGCCTACCACAGTTCCAACGGTTATAACATTTTAAGTTAATTATTCAAAATCAAGCTGATTTGTGACCTTGAATTTTGTTACCAAAAAGTAAGTCCTTTTATCCACTTATTCTTGAAAACCCAATGTCTCCTCTATCATGCAACTATGCAGAGATAAAAGATTTTAATAAAAACTTAAATGGTCAAGGTCATCATTGACTTTTACCTTGTTACCAATATTAAGACCCATTTTCCATTCATCATTCATAAGGACCCTGTGCCTATATCACTCACTGTTTTCCAACAATAAAATTTACCATGTCAACTGACTACAAGCCCCGTCATCCATATATCATTCCCAAAAACCAAATGCCTATCACTCCCGCTTCTCAATTTATTATCATTCATATGCAAAAGATCAAAGTTCAAGATTGACTTTCTCGTAAATATGAATGCCTTGTTCTTTAATCATAATTGCAGAAAATCCTTTGTCTCTATCACATATTATTACAAAAAGGTCAAGGTCGTGGTGACAGTTAACCATTATCTTAAATACACATGCTCTATTTCATAATTATTTCTGAAAGCCCTGTACCTCTATCACTTACGATTTTTAAGTTATAATATTTCATACATGACATTGAAATTTTTGTCATAGATATCTATTTTAGACCCAAATACCAACAATAACCTTAATAATTATCTTCTCGAGACAATCGTACGTAATATCTCAAGATATTACGTACGCTTGTCTCGAGAAGATGGTAATAATAGAAAAAGACGAACCGAGCAAACACTACGTATCGAACATCTTTTTGGGAAATTACATAAACATCTTCCATTACCTACCCATTGGCAATACAGCTCTGATGTGCTACAATGTTCTCTCTCACATTTTTCATACAATTCCAGTAGTTTGTCTACGTTCTGCAAGGAAAAGTTTAGCATAGCTCAGAAAGAGAATTAATATGACATTATAAAAACGTATGTGTTCTATATCAGAAGTTTACAACAACCGATTGAACAAGACTGGGATTTCTTTTACAAGTTACAGTTTTATTTCTCTTTCAACAAATATCAGCCATGATGTAACGCAGAGACAGGAGGTATACAACTTCCTACATATGCATAGACTAGGAAATATGTTATTTATGTTCACAGAATAATCTACACCGAAGCGTTATGACAACGGACTATACAAGACACATATATACCTCATGGCCTGACAGGCTTCCTGCATTTTCCTCCAGTACGTCACGGTATGCCTTAATATATAATGCCCACATTTCACCTATAAAACAAGGAACATATGTAACATTTCTGTGCATATTCACTCTTGTATGTATCACTGGTATTTTGATGTTTTATACTCACATTGTTTAACAATTTCTGATTCACAATGGGACAAAACATTAATCCAAAAAAATGGTTGTCATTCTAAGGTATCGACATTATTACAAATAACACATTTATGAAAATGTACATAAATACTCCTAAAGAACAATTGAAAACGGCAACAATACTACTTAAAGATTTTTCAACCCTGGTACAGAGGACTTTTCAAACCCTAGTACGAAAGCTATATGGGCACAGCAACAAAATACAACATTGCCTTTTCCTAACTTTCACATTTTGATCAATTTAAAGTGAGAAAATGAGATTTTTGTAATTTGATCGCATTTGAAAGCTAGCAACGAACAACGTACACAACATGCAACTTTTAAAAAGTTGAAATATGCTTAACAGTGCGTAAAATACAAATCAATCAAATACGTGTACGTGAAAGTAGTAGAATTACCCATTCTAATTGTAACTTCAATTAATAATAATAATAATAATAATAATAATAACTATTATTATTATTATTATTAATGAATTAATTAATAAATTTCATAAAGTGTCCCTGGTCAGTAAAAAAGAAAAACCCACCAAATTTTGTAGATAATTTAGATATATTTACAGAAATCTATGACAGATACTACTTATGCCACCTTGATTCATACATATATTATTCTCTCAAAATGTAATTAAATGTTACTATGACATACTAATCAATGAGTCATTATGTGAGTGTGCATGTATGTTTTCGTATGTTAATGAGTGTATGAATATGTATATGAGAGTATATTAGAATTTTTTCCCTCTCCTTTCCAATCTACCCTTTCTTTTTTTCCTTCTTTCCCTCTAATTCCTTACTATCATCCCTTTGGTCCTTACAGTTACTTTTCCTGTCTTTCTCCTGTTCTATTGTTATTATAGCGTAAATATTGATATACATATGTAGGATACAAAAAACACAAATCAATAAAATGTGTCTTATTATCATAGTATAGATATTACAATTACAAAATACTAAAAGATTACCTTAAGTATTGAAATATACTGTATATGTATATGTGTATGTATGTGTGTATATGTATACATGTATATATATGTATACGTGTATATGTGTGTGTGTAAATATGTATGTGTATGTATATCTATATGTATATATATGAATGTGTAGGTGTATGTATACATATATGTATGTGTATATATATATATATATATATATATATATATATATATATATATATATATATATATATACACACATACACATACATATGTAGGTGTATGTATACATATATGTATGTGTATGTATATATATATATATATATATATATATATATATATATATATATATATATATATATATATATATATATATATATATATATACACATACACATACACATACATATATGTATACATACACCTACACATATATATGTGTGTGTGTCCTATTTAAATGAACATGTTCGGGTGTGTGTTTTTGATGTATATGAATCTGAATGTATTGTATTGTGTGTCAAATCATATTGTGTGAAATAAAAAAAATAATAATAAAAAATAAATAAATTAAAAAATCATTATTATTATTACTATTATTATTATTATTATTATTATTATTATTATTATTATTATTATGATAGGTCCGACACAAAACTGCATCATATACACGATGGCACAATCGTATCAAGTGCATGGTAAACGTACACTTGAAAAAAATAGCAAACAAAGTATGCACTAGATGTTAATTACTGTAATTAAATTTTGTTATTTTAGTAGCATTTTCGACCTTGTCCTTAGGGAATGTCATTGAATGAGAACGAGTGAATATCCAGCTAACCTATAATGGTTCTATATATCATGTCAGAACAATATCACCGACATTCATTTGTCTCCTGGATTGAACTTTGTCCAGGACATGCCAAGCAACATCTGCAGACCGCTATCGACCAACAATTACGACAAGGGCAATAACTATGTGTACTATATAAAAATACCTCGAAACTCTGAATTGTACTAGAAATAGACGCCCATATGATGTATATCGCATAAACCGCCGTCTGCCGTCAGTCGGTATAGAAAACAAACATATACAGAGTACCTATTAATGATAACTTCACTATAACAATGTACCCCTACCCCTGACTTGCTGCTATTTTGACGTGTCCGGCTGAAACGGTATGGGATGGGGTGGTTTAGGGGTACATTGTTGAAGTTATCAGTATCTGTGCAAAATGTGTAACTATATGTAACATATGTAACTAATCTGTTTTCTCTTCGCCAAAATGGAGTTCAACTCTATACTGCTATTGGTAGGCGAACCAAAGTGAAACAAGACAATGCTAAGTTTAACATAACTATACTATCTTTAAGTTTAAAAGAAGTGGATGATTCTAAAACATATTAACGTCTTATGATAGAGTTAGTACCAAAATATTAATCAGTAAATTCATAAAATGAAAATACAACGCTCTGACTTAATACATTCTCTTGTCTAAAACAAAACTGCAATTTCTGTTAAACACCACTGAATGAGCAAACAACCATGCCCGCATCCAGAGGGTGGACCAGGGGTCTGGACCCACCCTGAAAATCGGCGAAAATTACTTTTGTTGTTATTTTTCTATGTTAAATAAGTAATTTCACACACACACACACCTACACCTACACACACACACACACCTACATCTACACACACACACACAGACACACACACACAATCACACACACACACACACACACAAATATAGGTGGATCTCCTCTCGGAAAATTCATTCGGGTGGACCCCCTCTTAACAAAATTTCTAGATCCGCATCTGATGACTACGAATATCAAATAACAAGAAATAAAGTAAACCAATAGTTCAATCAGAAAGAGGCAGAATTTTCCAACTATCATCTGCAACTACATCAACCATCACGATGTCGTGCAAAAAACGAACAAAAGATGTTGCAAGCGGCGCTGAACTCTTTATCTGGCCGTCAGCATCCTTACAAGAGTCGTAAATCTGCAAGGAAATACCTCCCCGGCCTCCCAAGCTATGACAGACGATACACTGGCATGATCAGCTCTAATATATTTATGATAGAAAACAACTTTGCAGTAAAGAATAGCTCCCCCGTGGCCAGCCTTATGAATCCAACATTGCTCGACCACATCAATTATTTGACTTGACAAATTCATTATTGATGCTGTAATACCAGCGAACATGGTCCACGGAGTATTAAAGACAGGAAGTAGCGGCCGTGGCCATTAGCCCTCAACCAATTTGGACCTTAATTAAGAAAACATAAGCTTCTTACATGAAAAATTGTCAGGAAAATCAAGATCGTGGCCGAACTCATTAGGCTTTATAGATCACTTTTGTGTAAACATCAGAAGAAACTTGCGTTTTCCCGGGGACTTGTCAATTACCCAAGAAAAACGACATGTGTAGTGAAAGCAAGATTGTCGACTGGAATATCTTGATTCAAGAACTCTAATGTCAATAAATAGAGAGGATTACAAAATATTTATTCGGGAATGAAATCTTATTAAGGATATTTTAGTCTGGAACAAAATTATGAAAGCGTTATGACTTAGAGGTACAAAATTATGAAAGCGTTATGACTTAGAGGTACACAATTATGAAAGCGTTATGACTTAGATTGAGGTCATTGTTTTGGGACAGAAACCACAAAATCGTTCCCGGAAAACGTATTAGCGACAAATCAATATATCGGAGCACTTCTATTGTGTCTCTTAACGAAAAAAAAAAAAAAAAATAATAATAATAATAATAATAACAATAACAATAATAATTATAATAATAATAATAAACTCTACGAAATAAACATACAGAGATTGTTGGAAAGGGGGGGTGTTCTCCCTTGACCATTGTAATTATTTATCCAAGTATCCAGTATAAAAAAGGTTGGTATTTCCTTGGTCAAAATTTATTCTGTACTTTTAATTCTACAAAATTAATATTCCCATTTCAAGACTTACAGATAACTACACTACCATTCGCCATTGGCGTATCCATTGCAATACATCCAGATTTCCCCTGTACAATTTCGATTTCTATGTCCGATGAGAATTTTTCTATAGAAAATTAAAAACTGATCTTATGAGAATTCCGAAGATGAATTTTGAGAATTTTCCTTTGGTAAACAAATAATAATAGCAATAATACTAATAATAAACAACCCCCCCCCCCCCAAAAAAAAAACAAAAAAAAAAACCTTCAAACAAACAAACATTTCAGTCGTGGGAAAGTTAGCGAGTTTTCGAAGATGTCAAATGACATTTAATTTTCAATAAAATCATTTTAAAATTATTTGCAATGTTTTCCTTTTATTTTCAATTCAAGTTGCTTCTTTAATTATTGACTTCCTAATTTTCCCTACACAACACTTTAGAAAACATCCAATTATTTGCCAGTTTAGTTTTGAGAGAGATCAAGTTCTAGTATTTATCCACTATACAAAAGCCTCGAGTCGCAGGACGAACTGCCAGAATTGAGAGTTGTCCAGCACAATGTTCTAACCCACTCTACCACTTATGTCCCTATCTTTTCACCTGATAATACTACTCCTACTAGTATTAGTATAATATAACTTTTAATATATATCTTAATATATGTACATGTATACGTTATACATATACTAGCTAAACATCGTAACATAATATGATAATTCCGTGTACTTAATGCATCTGTCTGTTTTCAATTCTACACATAATCATAATCACGATTCAATAAGGCATATCAAAAGAAGAATCGTGTTGATAAAATGTTGATAAAATTCAGAAACTACATAATATAAACCTTTGTAAGTGTACTATTAAATTCATAGAATGTGGCATTTTAATAGGCCTTGGAAATAATTTTCCCCGTAAGATTACATTACTATTCAAAGATAAATTCGATGTTTAAGAATTCAAAATGGAGATAAACGAAAATAAATGTGCGAATAGATTTCTATCTAAGCAAATTACATCAGCGTAAATATCTAACTACAAATCTAAAATATTCGCAACAATAACGACTAAATAAAGAAATTCTGAGCATTCGTTTCGATCTCATGCACATGTTATTTTGTGATTTAAATTTGTTGAGAGTATCCGTGCTAAATCTGTACTTTTGTTAATTACAACGAATTTCTCAAATACCCTTTAAATTGTTGTATCCGGAATAAAACTGCAGATTTTTTTATCTCCATTTTAAAATGAGTTCTCATAATTACTTCGTTTAACTATGGCATTCATTTTACACATATTTGTGATATTGAACAATGTTTTGGGGAAAAGCATTTCTTTTAAAAATTGATTTTGAAATGTTTTTCTTTTTTACAACATTCAAGCATTGTTTGATTTTGTATGCGTTTAAAACATGGCGTCAGGGTAACTAAAATAAACCGTACGTCATCGCTTAAAAGTGGAAATTATTGATTTCGCGTGTTAAATGTTTTAATATAGATTTATCCACGATAGACGCATCTAACCGACAACTGATTAGGGAGAACATATGCATTATAACATTACATAACGAAAGCGAATGAATACACGGTTTGTGAGCGAGAGGGCTGGATTTATCGTCTGCTGTATCGGTTATTGGTGTAGAATATTTCATTAAGGTGTATGAAACACATGATTGACAGACGATATCGATCGTAGACATAGAATGGCTACTGGAGAACAGGGTTGTTAAAGTCAACAAAAAGTGAAAATGTCGGCAACATAGCTTTCCTTTATAATGAAATAGACGGACTTTGTATAGTGTGACCAAAAGGAATTCGGATAATGCATTTGTCACCAGTTACTGACATCGACATTAATAATACCTGTGGCAAAGGTGTTTATTTCAGCAGGTAAGAGTGTACATCTCTCGGATAACTACGGCGATATGTGCAATAATACATGTAATAATACATAAAAGCGTGTACTGCCACTGTATGGTATCTATGAAAAAAAATCTTTACAATGTACTTCCTACTTGTATTGATAACGTTTTCTTCATTGTACATTGTATTTCTATTTTCTTGATAACCTTTTTCTTTTGGCGATATTCATAATTTATATTGCGCGACAATACGTAAAATTAATATAAAACATAAATGACCCTGAAAGCATACACGCTTCAATGTGACTTATGGTGTTTGAAGTAGTATATGTTTTTTTATGTAGGTGGGTAACATGTGGAATAACACATTAATATGAAATCGTATTAATATCTAGTAAACCTGACCTTTGTATTATAACACTGCCCTAAATTATAAATCATTATACCCTTACATCGCTTCAGCAGATTCTTGATGTCGGAATTATCGAAATACTCAGACAGGCCAACGACCCTTTGGTATACTCTGAAATCAGGTTTAAGACAAACCTTTGATATCAGTACACTATGAAATCTCATAACAAGGAAATCCCTTGAAAATGGTTTACTCTGAAATTATATAATAAACCCCTTTACATCTGAAATAAGGCTTTAAAGGAATCCCTTTATCTCATACAATGTGAAATCAGGTATCAAGGAAACTCCTTGATATTAGTACCCTTTGAGGAAACCCTTGGATATCGGAACACTCTTAAATAAAGGTTTGAGAAACTTCTGAATATCGACACACTCTAAAATAAGGTTTTGGTGAAAGCCTTTGATATCGGGTCACTCTAAAATCAGGTATTAGCTAATTAGGGAACCCATTATATTGGTACTTCCTGAAATCCGATATTAAGAAATTTGTCAAATAAGACTTAGAGGCAATCCCTTGACGTATAGGTATATTCTGAATTCTGGTCCTATGGAAACCCCTTGATATCGGTACACTATTAAATAAGGCTTTGGGGGAAACACATTGATATCGCTATACTCTCAAATAAAGTTTTGAGGAAACCCTTTGACACTGGTACACTCTAAAATCATGTATTATGAAACCCCTTATATTCGTACTTCCTGAAATCCGATATTAATGAATTTTTCAAATAAGACTTTGAGGCAATCCCTTGATGTATCAGTATATTCTGAAATCTGGTACGAAGGAAATCCCTTGATATCGGTACACTCTGAAACTAGGCTTTGTGGAAACATCTTGATACTGACACACTCTCAAATAATACTTCGAAGAAACCCATTGATATCTCTCAAATAAGGTTTTGAGGAAGCCCTTTGATATCGGTACACTCTCAAAAAGGTTTGAGGGATAAGCGACAGATAACACTACATCATCAAAATAGAAAATTACCCTTCAAATTAGTTGTGAAATGCGGTAATGAAACCTGTTGACGCCAACGTCAGCTAGCTTTACAAGCGGTCAAAAACCACATCAATATCTGTTAATTTATTGCAGTAAGTGGCAAGGATCCTTGTTGAAGTCAGATTTGAAAAATCCATAAAACACAATGAGTAAATTTGTTCAAGACACATCTTGTTATCGGTTCAGATTGATAATGGCTGAAAGTCTTAGTATCTTAATATTGATACTGTTAGCATTTAAAAAAAACTCGGAGTGTTAGACATCTCTCTGTAAGTCTGCTTCAATTCTGGTTGTGAGGACCAGGATACCCTTGATACCAGCAGTATTTTTAGATGATCAAACACCTTGAAATGCAGAAACATAACATGGTAGGGTTAAGTAATTTTATGAATGTGTGTGTGTGTTTGTTTGTTTGTGTCTGTGGTTGTATGTTTAGGTGTGTGTGTCACGTGTGTGTTAGATTACGATTTTATACTTAAATCGTGTAAAGCCAAAAATTACAGAAGGCATTTTCATGTATAGTTATTTTGTTAATTGTGCATCATTGAATTGTGTGGAAAATATTGAAATCTCTTCGTTCTGTGCTTAGATCGACTTGACTTGTAAATTCAAATTCAATAAAGGCGAAGCATTTGCCTTTAACATGCCTCCAAGATAAGTAAACTAGATATCTATATACTGCAAATACGTTCGTCTTTGTCTCTGTCTCATATATGTATTTCATAATTTGGACAAAGATCGAGTTAATAGCATTTTATAGTTATATTTCAGATCTGCTCGGTTTGATAATGTTCCAATGGTCGTTGTTTGTCATGTTCTCATTTTTCATTATTTAAAAATGAGAGAGTCGCCTTCTTCAACATTTTAATTGAAATACATATTATTAGTCTAACCCTATGTGATAAGTTCGAGATGTCTGAATTTCGACTCACTGTGTATTGTGGATGGTGCTTGAGATTTGTACAGACTATGTTGTTGAGAATGATGGTGTTCTATAAACTGCACTGAGATATGTGCATGCAAAAGTCCTGTAGTGATTCAGGTATGCTATTTAGACACCAAAAATGCAAAACATTCCAATCAACAAAATCTCGTCTTGATGAATTGTTTAAAAATACTTGTGTCCCCACTTCATCCTACGCGACGGATTGAGAATGTCTCAAAAACGGATTTAATTTTGGGCAAGTAAGATTTCTTTCACGTATTAATATGGAGCTATGTAACGCTTGATCGATAGTGACTCGACCCTTCCGTATTCATTTCAGGTGTTATTGTATCAAATCCATAATCCCAATTTTTATTTCTGAAGCTATTTTTTTTTGAAAACAAAACAGTATGTTTCCTCGTGCAGAAATTTTACAGAATAAAATGTGCATAACTATTCTGTGCCTTTTTTTGGAGGAAGTCCGTCATACACGCGAACAGATAATGAACGCGTACAACTTGTTTACGACCAATACAAGTAAAATAATGTCGCGACACGCCACCATGTTGATCATCACCTTCATAGTATGATGTAATCAAATCAATACAGTATTGACGCAATCATAGTTACTACTATTGTCTATAACCATGTAAGCTAGTTCCAAACAAAGAACACAAAACATTATATTGGATGATTGGCAAAAACACATACAATTATGACACGTTCCATTAACAGATGTCATCATTCTGGCATCGCAAATGTAATCTCAATCTAAAGTATAAAACCCATCATAAATTTTATCGAACTGAAAATTAAAAGAAAAAAATATCTCAGCGTTTGTAAATATTCCTAGGTCGGCATCAGTGAATGATCTCTATAAGAAATTACTGAACAATACAGAAGTAGGAGATTTCTATACATAATGAATAACAGGTCAATGACGAATAGTTGTCGTGAATTGTTTGCTATTGGTATATCAGAAAAGGCTAAGAGACATCAACCTAAGTAGCAGGATTCTTAATCCAGATTTATAGCGAGCCTGCTGATTGGCTACAAGTTGTTTTACGGAAAGAGTCATCAACAGAATACCCCATTCTTTTTCGTACCCAAGTGCTAAAAAGCGTTTAGCACACACGAATTTGTTTTGAAAGGTAATGTGTAAGTAGAGGTATAAACCGGACCATCAGGACTGAGAATTAATGAATCCGTATCGCGTAACTTATTTGATTCTGATCAAATAGAATGTAGATAGTGTTACATACTTGTAAACACACGCTGAGATTGTCTTGTTTGTACAATCTGACTAATACTAGTGTATTGGCGATAATACTAAAGCCATACTGACATGTTGCCCATATCTCCTGGACTACACTCGCTAAGGAATCTCAAGTAAGACTTCAACCAGGACCCTACCTTAGCCAAAGTTCATTCCCAAAACTTAACAGCAGGACATAAGATATTCGACTCCATATACGAATAAACTATTTTAGATTTGACCTTAAATGATCCGGGGTTCTAAGGCAGGAACAAATAGCTTGATAACACACAATGTATTTATAATGTGTTCTGGACAAGAACGTAACATAATGATGAATCACGAAAAATCTATTAACAAACAAGATGAAAATTATACCTATGCCTGATGATGATTTTTATCATTTCATAAGTATGTACCACATTAAAAATTATGTTCCTGAATTTCTCCATTTCTTCTTGTACCACTATTTACTGCAGTACACATTAGTCCAAATTTGAACTGATTAAGTTTCACCTACTGATATCGAGATAAGTCCCCTCTTAATCATTGTTGAACTTCGCCAATAAAACTGGCTTATCTGTGATGCAACGATGGGCCTTTATAATCGAGTGAAGGGCATACACTAATAAAATGTGATAAATGTAGTGAAAGTAAATACACAGAGAGCACACAAACGTCCTTAGAACGTTGCTATTTACCCACATGAATCACATTTTGAGGTAAAGTATATGTTTTTAATTTACTGTACATACTAAAGCAAAATTAATGGTACAGACATTTTTATATAAAAAAATTTCCAATCGAAGATTTTTTACTTTGATATATTGGGGGTGCGATGTTTCATTTGAATATTATTTACTTTGGTTTCTCGTTATCTCTTTGTACATGTACCACTACAATTACATGTTTATTAATCAGTATTTTTTTCAGATTTTTCAATCGTCCTTAAATATAATGCACAGGGATCTTCTATCTTAGAAGTAAAGAGATCAGGCATATGTATAAAGACATCTTAAACCTTTCCAACTTCTTTACATCTACAAAGATCATTTGATGTGACAAGAGCAACACCATCCTGTCATGTAAAACATCATTTGTTAGCAATAATGGCTGTTGTCACAAAAATCATAAAACACGTGTATTCATGGTATAGCGACTAGATATAACTGCCATCAGCTATGTACTACTAGTATACCTTCCGACTACTAATGGGCCCTGGCACCCCAGTGGGCTACGGGCGCCGCGTCAATGTAGTTTCTGACAAGTAGAAGCTCTACCCTTTGTCGGGTAAGATGTGACTAGTGATGAAAGTCAGCTGTTACTGTCATCACACAGGTGAAATTACACAGGTAACGGACAGCAATAAAAACATTAATTGTGTTATCATCTGTGACAGGGCCTAGATCTCGTTTACTTACGTAAATTTTGGTAAATGCACATGGATACACAGACTGTATAATTTAATCATCTACTCGTGTGCATTGGTCAAAATATACATAAGTAAACAACATAAAAATAAAAGTACTCCCAATTGCGAACACATTTAACACTATAATATAATCAAGAAGTTCAGCCACAGTCCCAATTGTAATATGTTGTACTAGACATTAAAATGAAATCAAATTCATTTCATACTTTCCGATTTCACAAAAATTTATCTTTGACATTTTACAATGAAACAAAAAACAAAATCGACCAATATATGATTATATTGTTAATGATGCATATTTGGTTTGGTATGTGTGTATGTTACATTTCACGGAGTTTATAAATAACTGAATACTATAATATTGGAACATATGACTGAGTGATTTTGGAATATTGGCATATGATTTACCATTACCATACATATAATACAACACTATTAATTGTGAACAAGGAATATTGACATATGGTATAATAGAAAACACCTATAATGGTAATTGCACTATGCCAAATAAGGAATATTTCACCTATATGATGACGGCACCTGCCAGATGTATAGCGTAAAACATTTTGACCTTAGCAGTAGACCCACCTGAATCAGATAAAATTCATTTACAAGCCAACGTTTACCGTGTCGTGAGCTTTTGGTTTTTATTGTCTCATCCGGAAAACAAAACCCGACAAGGCTCCTCGGAATCTCAAACTCGGGGCCTTTCAAGCCTACCTCCACGCCGGTTTTAGTGTGTGGTTATGGAATACTGGCATATGGGATTTAGTGATGTTGTGTACTCTACTATGTAGCTGTAACCTTCAATGATGCTATTGCAGTGGAATGTTTTAACATATTATTGGGTAACTACTACGTGTATCTAAAGTGCAATCACGTAAGATCATCAAATATTGGAATACAATTCTATGATGTGATACGCTCATCTGTGAGAACCGTGATATATACGGTTTATACAGGCCTATTGCTTGAAAATATAACGGCATATGTGCTTACTATAACTGCATGTTACATGTATAAAATATTTTAGGATAAGGTGTATGGAACAGATGTGCTTGGCAGGTCAAAAGTTAATGAGTCCAATCTGAACTAGTGTTCAATTATTCTAAGGTAAAATAACCAATCACTATGCTACTCGACAGCAATAAGATTACCTTCTTGGTACTAAGTGAATGCAAACATCATCATTTATTCATACATCTGGAATTCCTTCTATGCATAATAAAGACAGACAGCCCCAAAACACGACATTTATTTATATGTAGCTCTAAGCTCAGTTACTGACCTGAAAGTAGTTTAGTCATATCATAGTGGAAGTCGCAGTGTGGTGGTTAGTAATTTTCCTACCTGCCTACCGTTAATCATCATGCACATGTACAATAAAACGCCATGTGGTGTAAAACCCATCATACACATGTACAATAAACCTCCATGAAGTGTAATACTCATCATACACATGTACAATAAACCTCCATGTGGTGTAATACTCATCATACACATGTACAATAAACCTCCATGTGGTGTAATACTCATGATACACATGTACAATAAACCTCCATGTGGTGTAATACTCATCATACACATGTACAATAAACCTTCATGTGGTGTACTACTCATCATACACATGTACAATAAACCTCCATGTGGTGTAATACTCATCATACACATGTACAATAAACCTTCATGTGGTGTAAAACTCATCATACACATGTACAATAAACCTCCATGTGGTGTAATACTCATCATACACATGTACAATAAACCTTCATGTAGTGTAATACTCATCATACACATGTACAATAAACCTTCATGTGGTGTAATACTCATGATACACATGTACAATAAACCTCCATGTGGTGTAATACTCATCATACACATGTACAATAAACCTCCTTGTGGTGTAATACTCATGATACACATGTACAATAAACCTTCATGTGCTGTAATACTCATCATACACATGTACAATAAATCTCCATGAAGTGTAATACTCTTCATACACATGTACAATAAACCTCCATGTGGTGTAATACTCATCATACACATGTACAATAAACCTCCATGTGGTGTAATACTCATCATACACATGTACAATAAACCTCCATGTGGTGTAATACTCATCATTCACATGTACAATAAACCTCATTGTGGTGTAATACTCATCATACACATGTACAATAAACCTCCATGAAGTGTAATACTCATCATACACATGTACAATAAACCTCCATGTAGTGTAATACTCATCATACACATGTACAATAAACCTCCATGTGGTGTAATACTCATGATACACATGTACAATAAACCTTCAGGTGGTGCAATACTCATCATACACATGTACAATGAACCTCCATGTGGTGTAATACTCATCATACACATGTACAATAAACCTCCATGTAGTGTAATACTCATCATACACATGTACAATAAACCTCTATGTAGTGTAATACTCATCATACACATGTACAATAAACCTTCATGTAGTGTAATACTCATCATACACATGTACAATAAACCTCCATGTGGTGTAAAACTCATCATACACATGCACAATAGATCTTCATGTGGTGTAATACTCATGATACACATGTACAATAAACCTTCATGTGGTGTAATACTCATCATACACATGTACAATAAACCTTCATGTGGTGCAATACTCATCATACACATGCACAATAGATCTTCATGTGGTGTAATACTCATGATACACATGTACAATAAACCTTCATGTGGTGTAATACTCATCATACACATGTACAATAAACCTCCATGTGGTGCAATACTCATCATACACATGTACAATAGATCTTCATGTGGTGTAATACTCATGATACACATGTACAATAAACCTTCATGTGGTGTAATACTCATCATACACATGTACAATAGATCTTCATGTGGTGTAATACTCATCATACACATGTACAATAAACCTCCATGTGGTGCAATACTCATCATACACATGCACAATAGATCTTCATGTGGTGTAATACTCATGATACACATGTACAATAAACCTTCATGTGGTGTAATACTCATCATACACATGTACAATAAACCTTCATGTGGTGTACTACTCATCATACACATGTACAATAAACCTCCATGTGGTGTAATACTCATCATACACATGTACAATAAACCTCCATGTGGTGTAATACTCATCATACACATGTACAATAAACCTTCATGTAGTGTAATACTCATCATACACATGTACAATAAACCTCCATGTGGTGTAATACTCATCATACACATGTACAATAAACCTCCATGTGGTGTAATACTCATGATACACATGTACAATAAACCTCCATGTGGTGTAATACTCATGATACACATGTACAATAAACCTTCATGTGGTGTAATACTCATCATACACATGTACAATAAACCTCCATGTAATGTAATACTCATGATACACATGTACAATAAACCTCCATGTGGTGTAATACTCATCATACACATGTACAATAAACCTTCATGTGGTGCAATACTCATCATACACATGCACAATAGATCTTCATGTGGTGTAATACTCATCATACACATGTGGTGCTCTGCTCGGGACTGAAAGGTTCCGGGTTCGACTCCCGCCTTGTACACACTTCTGTCCTGTCTTTCGGATGAGACTGAAAACTGAAGTCAAAGATCCCTTATTATTTCGAATGGGTCCGTTGCAAAAGTATGAATTCCTACGCAAAGCATCATGTATATGCCGTCACATACGTGAAATAATCGTGGAGTAAAATAATAATCAATCAATCAATGTATATTGTATATAAGGTATGAACATGAGCATATACTGTAAAAGGCATGAACAGGAGTATATTATGTATTAGGTATGAATATAAGTATATACTGTGTATGGCATGGACATGAGTACATACTTTATAAGGTATGCACATGAGCATATACTGTAAAAGGCATGAACTTGAGTATATTGTGTATTAGGTATGAACATAAGTATATATATATACTGTGTATGGCATAAACATGAGTACATATTTTATCAGGTATGAACATGAGTACATACTGTATACAGTGTGAACATGAGAATTTACTGTATACGGTATGTACATGTGTGTAGACTGTATAAGACATGAACATGGGTATATACTGTATAAAGCATGAACATGAGTTTATACTGTATAAGGCATGAACATCAGTATATACTGTATGTGGTATACACAAGAGAATATACAGTACATGGGTATACTATATTTCTTCCACATAGCCATATCAATTGATTGATTGATCATTGTTTTACGTCACTCCATGATTATTTCATGTATATGGTGACGGCATCTGCCTGATGCATTGCATAGAAATTTAGACCTTGACAACGGACCCACCTGAAGCAGCGAGGGATCTTTTACGTGCCACGCCTACCGTGATACGGGACCTCGGTTTTTTACTTTCTCATCCCAAAGATGGGACACCGATATACCCATGGCGGGTATCGAACCCGAGCCTCCCGGTCATTAGCTATGCATTACATCCACTGGACTACACCGGCTCCACATTTGCACATTATATATGTTTGGTATATAAATTCATAATTGAGTAAGATTTAAGATTTTCAGATATCAATCTTCCATGCCAACATTTCATACACAATCCCATTCATATCCATTGTATATATATATTGAAAAGATATTAATAATTATTCCCAATATCAGGTAAATCTTCATCTCGTGTGTAGAAAAAAGATATTTTGTGAAGTGGGGGTTAAAAACAGATCGTGAGCAACAATGTTGACCAGAGTATCTGAATGTATGTGGTTAAGAAAAATATGTATGAAGATAAGTATATTCTTAAAACTCTCGTTTGTCATTACAATTTTTTACTGTCAGCATCATAAAGGAATAGGGCTATTATGGGTGACAATAGCCTAGAATATGAAAGTATGTGACAGATTCTCAATAGGATGTACCCGAACCAAAGTATAATGCAAAAGATTAAACTGATATCTATGTTTGTTTTTCCTTCAAGACATCATGAAAATATTTTTGCGTGTATATGCATGCTTGTTATTTGAATAATTTGAAGGAAAATAGTTTTCAAATATATTTGACTTGCGTGGACAGACAGTACCTCAAGTATATACATGTACAATTGAAATTGTAAAAAAAACACAAACAAACAAAAGCCATTTACATGCAAAATATAAAGAGATAAAATTGATGGCTACATTCGTTATCAAGAATATGTTTCTTTTTTCTTTTCTTCTTCCTCTTCTTGTTTTTTTTTTTTTTTTTTGGGGGGGGGGGTTAATAATTTTGAGAAAATGTATATTTTCTAATATATTTTACTTCCATTGATATACAGTGCATCAGATATAAACAACTGAAAATGTCCTGTCCGAACTTGATATTAACATTATAGAAAAATAAAAGTAAAGTAAACAGTTTTCATAGATACTGAATAATATATAGGAAAGATCGAAACCAAATGAAACAAAGTTTATTTCAGGATTATTAAATACTTCATTTTTAAAAATTTGTAAAGTTCAGGGCCAAATATGGTCCAGGCTCTTAATCGTCTGTCAAAGCTGATAATCGGATGTGTTAAACTGACGACATTTTGAACACTGATTGTAATAAACATGTTGAAGTTCGTGAGAACTTTGCCTATATCTCCACCCTACTTAAAACTTTAGCCTAGACGCGTTTATATAGCATAAGGTAAGCATCCATGGACAAACGTTTCTTATCCCCTAATTCCACAATGGAAAAACTTTATTATCCTTTCACTTCACCAATCTTTCCTTTATATTGAATCTTAACCTATTCTGTTTTCCAATATCATATAATTACTCAAAGTGTTTTGTCAACAGAAAAGATTGTAGTTTAAACCAAAAATAATCTTCTTACACACAAAATAAACACATTTCAAACCCACTTTATTTTCTCTAAACAAGTACCCACCATAGCACAGGCATTCAATTATCAATTCTTTACAAAGACACGGTTCAACAAACTTCTTAAATTAAGTTTGCGGGACGACCTTGTAAAAAGATGGTGGAGGTTGATTGTACTCACACTCTGTACCCTGTCACAACCTGGTCGTCAAAACCCAAAGTGTGTATCATTACATTGTAAAACACCCTGTTATTCTGTCCGTTGTCGAGTTGGTAATTACAGATATTCGTGACAAAACCGGCAACAATAAGCCGCCAATTAGTGTACGCATCCTGCAGTTAGTGTGACCAGAGACAAATTGGGAGCGCTTGCTCCTTCCGTGTCACTTAGGGTCAAATGTCTTGTTACCAATTCATAAGTAGGATCATATCACAATTTTTATAATATTTAAAATGTAAACATCAACAAACATCGAGGGTTAAAGTGAAAAATTGTATTTACTAGGAATTGTTTTCCATTTGGGTTTTTTGCCTAGTATTCGTCTTATTTGTCCTGTTTGGCAAGCCATCGCACATGTTCTAGATGTTCTTTAAACATAATAATCATATATCATTTAAATCCACTGTAAGCATGTTCAAATGACCAGAATGTCATTCTCATATTTTGTACCGACACCCTAAAATTTCCCTAATTCACACTGCCACCCTTAAAACACTCGGCCCGGTATTATATATCCTGTCCCTATCAACGTGTTGGTTACATACTCAAATCCATACAATTTATGAACGTGAGAATTAAAAATAAGTCTTTCATATTTCAACTTTGAGATGTACAAGTAGATATTGCGTAATAGGCTGAGCATAAATTTTAAGGAAGCATCATATTGCTTTGAGTCTCCACGGCGTAATACGAACAGAACATGCTTTCTCGGCATATGTGATTTCTAAGGAATACTCCCAATTAACTGTATGACTGACAAGTTATTATTAGCTCTCTGTCATATCTGCCGAGGATTTGATGGAAAGAAATTAGATACTATCAGAAAACGGAGGCAGATCTACTGCTGAAATAATGAGTCTCTTGTTATATTTGTTGTATTTCCAAAATAGTGACAGATCTGGAGAAGCAAAGTTACAAACAGCTTCGTTGTTTTCGCCATTTGCTTTGTAAATATAATCAATGATATGCATGTTGTCTCTTTCATATACAAAAAAATATACTATCAGTAAGCTGCAGACAATCGTCTTAGTGTACTAAACGTAAATACAAATAAAGAAAATTTTCCGACACAATTTCATATCATAGCTCACGTGTGGTGTGTATTTGCATATTCAATAAAAAAAAAACTGTAAATATTACGTTGACTTTAAGATTATCCAGTCGGATGGAACTTCTGTCCCATAGGCTGACCTACGTTAGAGAAACCCCCATCTAAATCAATTCTAGCAAAATTTTATTGTCCTGCACTCCCGCTAAAATTACAACTATAAACACTTTATTACACAAAATTTCCCTTTAAGTATCATATCAAATGCAGATTTCAAAGCAGCGGCATTCGTAATTTGTTTGTACTTTTATTGTGTTTTTTATAGCTTTTTCCTCTGCAGTCAAAAGTATGGTTTCGTTTACAACATTTTAATTTTGTGTTTAAAGGAGAATTTGCATGTATCTTCTTTCTAATTTGTTTTACAAGGAATGTGTGGGACAGAAAGGTTATGTAACTGATGTAATCCAAGTTAATCCGAGTTCTACATGCGATACCTGATACGTCTCGATCCTCACATCTTCACCACTTGGTAAGGATTGAATGTGCAATCATGACAATTACTCTATTCTTATAAGCTGGGATACAATGCAAGGGAGGAGTACTATAGGAGAAATATAGAATCTTACCATTATAGGTCAAACAGGGATGGACTGTCTGAATAAGCATATTACACGAAAAATCAGATCGATAAAAACAAAAAGTACATGTATACATGTATATTTAAATAATCAAGATATGTTTGCAAAAGACGTAAGCCCCGCTTCCACTAGTACGTGAATAGTATCCATGTTTCTATACGGCCTGTAAGAGCTTGAAAATAATATATTATTTATTCTCAGTAAAACATATTTGAAAATGCTTTCAATCTTTAAATAGTTAGAATAAGATGGCCGTGATAGGAGAAACTATATACCAGTGATATTATAAAATAACTAAGAGCCCTACTTGATTTTCATAGTATGTGTAGTGAAAATAATACATCATGTAAGTCAGATGTATTGCCCCGCCCCCCCCCCTAAAAAAAAAAATAATTAAATTAAATTAAATTAAATTAAATTAAATTAAATTAATATATGTCATTCAAACTGGCACTTTAATGTTTTAAATATCTAGAAAAATAATATTATGCAAGAAAGGATTTCCGACTTCATTATCCGCGTAAATCAAACCTATTACAAGTAACCTAAATGGCATGCAATGTTTTCTGAAACTTTGTATCCTTCTTGTTTTATATTTTGTACCTAAATACCTACCTAACGAGCAATATATCAGATACAAACTTGATAAAAATGATTATAAGATACCAGCCTATAAACACCCCCCCCCCTTTTTTTTTTAATGTATTATAAAAGACCAGGGACATATGTCTCTGAAACAACATAGACTGCAATTGTAGACGTTTCGATTCTGTCTAGGAAATCGTAATAATCTAATTATCATACGGTGTAAACTTGAAAATCTGGTTTGTCTTACATCGATAATAACAATGGTATTACATAACCATGAAATTTACCTTCCTGTCCGAAATCGCCCCACAATAGAAACAGGTAAATAAGTGCTACACAGTAGATCTACCACATGATAAATACTGCAAGATGTAAACGGTCCGAGATCAAAGATGGGTAGAAGATGATCGAAGATTAGTTCACACCTTGTGATCTATGGCACAGATGTGCTAACGGGCCCTCGGGACCACTACCAATAGAGCCAAAATAATGTCAAGTTTACTTATACTGCTGGTATACATAGACACTGCGACGACTACACCAACTTTTCTTTCGGAAATAAGCGTATGTACGGATTTTTGAAAGGGATTTACCAGGAAAAGGTTAGTACATGCTGTATTTCAAGCCACAAATTCTATATCTATTTCCTTCAGACTAATTTAAATAAGGTTAATAACTCCGCTTATAAAATACACCGTTTACTTCATTAAACTAAGTAGTTTCTAAATGGTTGTGACAATATTTGAAGAGAAATGACATTCGTCGAGGAAGTCTGATTCTACGATTATTTGTATCAATTAGTAAATATAACAACCGTGTTGCAGACAAAGCATATACAGATATGAAAAGGTACCGCGTATCGCGACAATATGGGTCCGGAAACCATAAAAGAATTGTTTCAGCTCTACATTGATCTTTGGCGGACTGGCTATTAGGGACTGCCCTATACCCTATAGTCAATATAAAAATTCAAGTTTGTTCTTGTCTTCGCTTATATATGCATTATCAATTAATTCTTGAAGAATTAAAATCAATCATCTTTTACTGTGAACATTAGGTACAAATTACAGTGGTAAATAAATGTTTGTATTGGTCTCTTTCATTGCGCCCTCTGTTGACAGTACACGGGTGTCCAAGGACGGTCAATATAGTAAATTGTACCCCAGATCGATGTCGTATTTTCTCTGGCAGCAAAAGTGGTCTTGAAAACTTCAAATATGTTTATATAGTCATACATTTGTCTGGAATATATGTTTTCTTTCACATAATTGTTCGTAAGTTTTCTGCACACAAAATCTTAAAACGTGTTGTGAAAATCACTGTGTAAACAATTTAACCTATAAATAATTCCATATAGTGGGGTGGAAGAGCCAAAGAAATCTCCGGCATTGATGTCAACACATATTTTGACGGTGATTTTACTGTAAAGCTGGAATCGCTATACCGCGTACCAATATTGACCTTAAGTCTGAAGTGGACCCTGACAAGTTACCTGTACAAACATAAAGAAAAGGTGAGAAATATACCCATCCAGGTGTTAAAATATCACGAGTTACAAATGCCACTAAAAAGGTGCAAGAACCCCGCCCCTTATTCCATTTCCACAAGAGGTAGCCGGACCGTGGTAGCCCAGTCCATTATTTCACATTTACATAGCACATCATTCTTGATCACCAGACAAGCTTGCATAATGCTCTAAAAGGCGTACATGGTGTCCTCACGAAACAGGTTTCTGATCACATTTGTGTTTGGTCAGTTTAACAAAACAGAAGAAAGTATTTGTGTATGTTATTTGTAATGCATGTTTTCATCTTATAATTTCTATTCAACGTTCGATATATTTTGATACTTGACTTGAGAAATAATACAGTCTCTGAGAAAATGTGTAACAAACAGCTAGAAATGGAATGAATTTCGTTTGCAATAAAAACAATCTTTGAAGTTTCGATTTCATGTTCGTGTACCAGATTCTGATGTTATTGCTATAATCATTCTCTCTATTGTCAAATGTTTTCAAAGCCACGCATAAAAGCGAGATTAAGATAAAAGCTTGGGAAATTCGACAAATTGTTCTATTAAAGCGTTCAATGATGCACAAAAAAACCCCTTCGTCTTCAGTAAGAATCAATAAGCATGTCCCCAACATAAACAACTGCCCAAACACATAACATCTAAATCACCGTAGGTAGTGACCAAATAAATTTGAATTTTCTGTCCTGTGTCGACATCGGGCTTAGGGCTGCGATCACAGACGATTTTACACATTGACCTTTAACCCTTTGGGGAGACGTTAGAGTATAGGATACAACGTTAGCCGATACCTGTGTGCAGTTACTATTTAAAGTTCTACCGAAGCACGAGATGGTAGCGCCCGCCTCTTGTCGTCAAACACTAGCATTTCTAATTTTACTTTTCACATGGGATAACAAAGGATTACATTTTTTCTCTGCTTTCGGATTCTCTATTTTCAATATAAGGAATAATATCAAGGTATGTTCATTAGTCTTATAATTATTCTATGAATACTGATGTTGTGGTTGTTACCGTCGTGTTGATGTAATTAGTATACGTAAAACATGTCATCTTTATTGACTATATTCATTACAGTTAGTAGCGAAGGCCTTAATGGACAGGGAGATCAAACGCTTCCTCATACTCTATATGTACATAAGTATTGTCTAATTAAAGCAAACAGTGTCTGAATCATCGGAACAGTTAGCAACTATTAACAAACAGGTCGGATTCAATTAATTATTGATTTTTGTATGTGGTTTATATGTAGGGGTGAGATGACCATTGTACTGTCCTGCCATGTGTCGACTCATTTCATCAGATTCAGTATTTGCACCGATAAATTACATAGACATCCAATATTTCATATGTTCAAAGGACCTTCCCACACAAAATAAGAAACATAAATAGTTCTTGTTTCCTCTCATTTTTTTTCTGATACCGTGCACGTATTTTTAATTGTAAATTCGATTTACACCGTATAGGGTGACTAGATTCCAAAAATATGCATAAAAATGACAAATCAGTCAAGGTAGACGAATCGAGTAGACATCAAACGTATTCAGTTGATGCTAGGTCGAACATAGGTAGTTAATGAGGGAAAGTATCGCTCGGGAAAATTCATTTTATTTCTAATAGATCACAAACCTCTGCATTGAAATTAAGTAGAAGATTTCAAAACATGTTTAAATTTCTCTTTTTAATAATATCTTCGATGTCCTTTGATTACGTACATGTAACAGTGATCTAGCCGATGTGATTTTATCGCGGCTTCTTGTATTACTTCGCTGATTTCATACACAAGGCAACCATTTTGTCGTAAATGAAACCCAACAGTCCATGGGAACAAATATCTGTAATCCTACAATTTTGTTTGTACCTTCTATTGCAATCGAACAATTACACGTTTGACGACTGAGACTGCTGTTATTTGAGAAGGATTTATTCAAATCGTCTCGCACCCTCTATTGTCTGTATCTTGAAGATTAAGGATTATTTTGATAGTATTCTCCACAAATCTGGTAGATTTACATATTTTGAACGATCCTGGGCATTTACAACTTTTTAAGCGCATGTTTGGTTAGACATATTGTTAAATCATAGAGAGAAAATCCGAATTAGGTGTGGTTTCCAATTCGCAATATATGATTTACTTGATTTTATTTTTGCAAAAACGAAGAAGTTCTATTTACAGATACTGCTTAACAATTTCGTTTCTGAAATGAGAAAAACAAACAGGTAAATACTAAAGAAATATTCCTTACAAAACTTGCCAAATATTTCAATCGACGAAGTGTTAAATACATTGAAACCTGTATGTTTCTCACCAATTTCGAATAAGTCTACAAATTATCCCGCAATGTAAAGACCAACAGCAAATATTCTCCACAATCCACAACATCCTGTCATTGTTCAAATTTAAACTTACTAAAATGTCTATTATAGTAGCTTCTATTTAACCAGAAAAGCAAACACGAGTTAACGTCAGTCTACACTGCAACTAAATGGGGAAATTACCCCCCAGTGAAATTTTGAGAGAAAATTGAAAAGATTTTTATTTTGTTTAAAATCCGCATGAAAAATATGTGGCTGCCAATCTTTTCATTGTAGCGGTTACAACAACAACAACACAAAGCAATGCTTCGCAGACCCCGTGTTTACAGTCCATTCTAGGGCCCCGAAATAAAGAAGGCCGCTTCTTTACATATTTTTATAAATTATATTTTTCATTTTTGAGATTGATATCTATGAAACTGCAAATTTATATACCAATGTTTTACCGCCACCAACCACAACTCGTAATAGGTCTACATACATCTGAACTGCAACTAAAATGTCCGCACAAAATTTGATTTAATGAATAAAATACATGCATGTATGCCCATCCATCATCTTTCCGTATAATATCACAATTACTGTGGACTAGCATTATAGTGCGGAAAAAGTGAAATCCTTTCAACAAATAATAAATTTATGACGTCCCATTTCAAGGTAATAAAACACGAGTACCTAGCGGTTTTATTAGAATATTAAAACATGTTGCATTTTACTTGTTTATATAATACCATGTGGCAGAATATAAAACCATCAGATTATATAAGTTTATTACAAATTACTATATAATTTGAGTGGTGTGAAGCGGAAGGATAGGCATACGTGTAAACTTGTGAGGTAAGAACGATGAGTAAGGGCACCCGGGGCTATGGCTGGTAGTGCTTTGGATGAATGATGAAGGAAGACATCAGGTCCTTGGACCCTGGACTCTATTTACCTTTGTCGAGCAACACTGGCGGTCATATTACATGCACCAGTAACATATTTGCCAGTCCCTTTTCTCAATAATTTAACATTTTCTGTACCTAGAGGTGCATTAAAATGATGAGGTATTATCGTCCCGACCCCTGGCCTGAAATAAAAACTTGTAGTCAAATGATAATGATATAGTAGTCATATGCAGTAGCTATAGAAACAAAATCCCGTGGTATAATTAAGCATCAGCCTACTGAGGGGAACAAGATGGATTTATTTTTACATACCACAACAAAATTATTAATGAGATTCGCAGGTGCAAGTCGACGAGAGGAGAACAACCCATATCGTCATATATACATATAACTTTTTTTTTTTTTTTACTTTTAACTTTCTTACTTTAAAGAGACTGTCACCGATTTTGCAATTACGCGAGTCGAATGCTCATTCATTAAGAAAAGATAATGTGATTAAATAAAAAAAAATGTAGATAAAATAGTGGATACAAAATACAATCATCAAAGCATGTCGAAAACGTCCGCACACACGACAAAAACGAGTTGTTACTACTTTTTAAAGCAAATATTATAACAATTCTTACGGACCATACATACCCTAAAATTATAGGTTTTCATTCATGAATGCATCTAATGGGGCTAATTACTGATGCAGATGCCCATTTTGTGACTCGTGTTATTATAGCGTATACTACAGGTGAAACATGTGATGATGTTTGCCCTGCACCTTCTTACCTTGCACACTACAGATGACTAGTCATTACAAACATGCGCCTCATTTATTTAATGGGAAAGCGACGTTTTAGGCGAAATCTCAAGGGCTGGGAAGATTCCAATATTTTCCTTAGTTGATGTTGGTTTACATGTTAATGATTTGAATGCCGTAGGATATACCGGTCGCCGAAGGGTGAGTTTTTGTGAAGATTCTTATCTACATTGACAAAGTGTTGAGCCATCTAATTGCAAAGGTGTATTTATCACGTTAAGATCACGCTGTCGCGCTTAACGATTTTTAAAGAATGAAATAGCATAATCTTTTCTATCTATCCACTGACGAAATACTTTTTAAAACTATTTATAGTTATTGTCTTTTTTCAATTAAGAGAAGAGAAAATACGACAACTGAATAGCATGTGTTTATCACAAGGAGAATTGAATGAGCCATTACTTGCATTCCGAAAATCTTGTTGTCGCTAATTAACTCGTTAAAAGCATTTCAATCATTTCATTACATTAGGTTTCAATCGAAAAATCACACAGGAAACATGTTCTTTGTAGAGAAATTTCCTACAACTGGATGTATTCATTACGTAAATTTCTTCCATTTAAAGCTACCTACATCGGTGGATGCGTATCTTCTTACATAAAAATTACTAGATCTTATATAAAAATCTTTTTAAAGCTCCACTTGCCTCGATAGCGTAGCAGTTTAGCCTTACGAACAATGGGGTTAAGAACAATAGCGATTGGAGCACGGATGAATTTGTGTGCATCCTAGACAGATATGAATCTTGAGTCGTATCTTATAAAAATAACGCCAGTACTACATCATTAAATTGTCTAATGAGACACTCAAACAAATGAAAAAAATGACCCGTTAATTGTGGACTCATCGGAGACTGATTAGAGCTCGGGAGTAATTAACGATATGTCAAAGATATATTTACTCCACATTATGGTATCATAAAGCGATAAATACTGGGCACAGATAAGGATAACTTATCTCTCTAAGCTTTATCTATCATATGCTTAGCCAAGCCATTGTCTGCTCGGTTTCATAACGTCCTCTCTGATATCATATTGGGTTTCTACCGAATTGTTTACTGGTTTCAATCTTGGGTAAGATTTTGTTTGTAATTAAAATTCACAATACTTAGTAAATTGAAAGTAAATAGCATACATATGGTGAAAGTACGAAGTAGAGGAATGTTATAACACTGTTTTTGTGAGTTAACTTGGTGTTGGTTCACGTCAGAGAAACTCTACACCAGAACACTTGTTAATATTATGTGGAATTTTCTAAAAAAGATCAGTTGACCGGAAACCACTTTATTCGTTTATCTTTATTTCAATCAGACGAGGTGTAGAACATTTCAATTTAAAGTTCTTTTTTTGTTTATATAGAACAAAGCATGGTAATGAAAGGCCATATATAATTCAATTAGCGAAACCACATCCTACAAAGATTGTTTAACTATTTGTCATTTGCTTTAAAATCGGCACATTGTGTATATAATTTGTCGCAAAATATTTCTTCTTCATAGCTACGAGTTTGCTACGTCAATACGGTGTTACTGAAAATAACAATTATAACAATCTGCACATCTCTCTTTCAGATGATCGGGTAACAGCTATCCCCGGATTCTCCTCTTACAATATGGCGATATTGGAGGCAAATCCTTCTTACCCTGACTCAGTATGACTGAAACAATGACGCTCAGCTACCTGTTCTTCCTTGGAATTCTTGTTCCCAGTATAGCCACCATAGTGCTGTTTGTGATATTTATATATTGCTGGAGGAAATATAAAATACGACGGGATATAATGACTAAGAAACATGACCCTCACGGTAGACTAAAACAAATACACGGTGTTTATGCCCGACCGCCGCCTCCATTACCGCCGCGCTGGATTCGCCATGCACATTTTAGCGAGACCCCTATACTGAATGAAAGAGACAATGAAGCATACGAAGAGGCGGACCACTTCTGTCAGAATTACGATCCTGCAGAAAGAAACGAGAAGCCTATGTATAATACATTTCATGACAGTGGTATGTCAGAACTTAGTGAAAGTCAATACCAATATCAACAACAACAACCATGTGACCAACATAGACCATATTCGTCGGGCTCCACAGATTCGGAAGATTCCGGATTCCGGAGTTCTAGATCAGGGCAATATATACATAGTGCACAAAACAGTAATGCTCAAGAAATTCCGTTATTTCGACCAATCAAATCTCACAAGGAAACGTGCACAGTAGCTTTGCCAAAGGGTAATCAATGTGATAAAGAATTACCAGATACTTTCAGTAGAGATTTTCAAAAAAATTCTAGTCGTCATTCAAAGCAAAGGAAAAGACCTTTGTCGTGTCAAAAACAATATCGACAGTCATTCGACAAAAACGCTAGTATGTGTGGTCGTCCATCATCGGATTCTTGTATAAATCCGAAAAACTCAATACGGACAACAGAGATTTCTCCTTCATTAATTCGTTTGGATCCGTCTCCGTCTCTGATCCGAACAGATACTTCTCCATCAAACTGTTTCATGTTGAGCAACACATCGCCGTCTTTCAACAAAAATGAGCCATCATATCCGTGCCGGGCTGGATCTCCAGAGGATATAGACTTGCAACAAATAGAAACGGATGTTAATCTTACGAACATACCATCGATATCACAACAGTGCCGACCATTACAGGTTACCATGGCAATGGTCCATGGACCAAATCCGAATTTTCAGCCGCCAAGGCAAAACATGTCGTACTCAGTAGTGTAAGCCGTCAAACATGATACTCGATCTATTTTAATACACTGGTGTTACTTATTATTTAGACATCAACGATAGATTTTTTATCATTCATTTGGAGTTTACACGCACTCGTGACTTTCATTTTCAGGCGTTTTGTCATATTTGTTCAAATTTGGATATGCTTACTGTCTTCCTGGATGTGAACATCAAATTCCAGGCAAAATGTAAATGTTTTTATACGGCTTATAATATAACTAGTAATTTGCCAGTTGCAATAATCTCAGCAAAATGATTTGGCTTCAAAAGCATCATTTTATTTAATTTAGTCACTTTGTGTAAATATAGATTATACTTGTGACATTCATTTTGGTCTTTGACTAATTAATATTGAAATCCTATTATATTGCGCTTCAAAAGATGTACATACTTCAATATGTCATATTCCTGTGACAAAAATAAAACATAATTTGTAAAAACAAAATTTTAGTTCATTTCTTTTACATTTTGCACGCAGGTGTAATAAGGTTAGGTACCGAAAGACTCAAATGAATACTTAAAACACTGTGCATCACGAATTTTGAACCAATACCAAAGAAATTATCAATGAAACCAAACACTGAATCATAAACAACATAACATATATGAATGTCGGGACAAGAATTTAACCTTTTCGCAGTTGGAATATTTCGGGTTGCAACGATTTTCACTACAAAATAATTTTTCTCAATTTTACCACTTGATACGAATAGACTATATAGAAACTCTAAAACTTCAAAGGAATAAGGATCTAGATTATGTTTTTTGATACGTATTAATTCGTCCAGAAAAAAATTGTTTTAAATATGTAGACAAAATCAGTTCTTCGTTTTATATTTTCACAATAATATAATGTAAAATCACAGTGTATAATGAAGGACAGTCGTTGGAAGTGTTATATAGATAAACAAATACAATCATGTTTCACCTATCTAACACCGTATTGAATACAATTATTATTATTATCAATATATATATATATATATATATATATATATATATATATATATATATATATATATTGATTCCGCATATGTTTATTCAATAAGAATTCATTTTCAACACAAAACAGTGGCGTATCCAGGGGTGTCGATGGGTGGATTTTGACAGAAAATTGGTCAACATACAATGTCTTTGGTAACATCATGGACCAATGCCGAGAGACACCCCCCTAAATCCACCACTGATGAAATGCAGGAATCATCTACACTCGAAGTTTTAACAAGTGAACGACATAGGCTACATAGTAACACACCTTCGATATT
Organism: Pteria penguin; assembly: GCA_035048485.1. Taxonomy (NCBI): domain Eukaryota; kingdom Metazoa; phylum Mollusca; class Bivalvia; order Pterioida; family Pteriidae; genus Pteria; species Pteria penguin. The sequence goes on along the minus strand of CM068580.1, from coordinate 36,637,830 downwards.
AAACAAAGCGACTGATTCTAAATCCATCCGAGGGACAAAACAAGGCTATATGTAGGAGACTGAACTGCTATTTCAATATTTTATATCCTTCGGAGCTTTCTGAAATTTCTTATCAAAACATTCGTTTTTATACAAGATTTTATGCAGCGAAAATGAGTCGGAGAACGCTTTTTAAATGTAATAATATTTTTACGCCACAAAAAGTGCAATATGCAAATGCGATTTCAAAGGCAGAACTCCCCATAAATACAGAATAAACACTACTTGTCTGAAGACCCCGTCTATAATCAGATTTCAATACATTTCTTTAAATTGACCGTGATTTTGAGTGAAACTCGCTGGAAGCTAAAATTCAAATGAAAGATAAATCACGTCTCGACATGGAGCTTGCTTTCTACACGAGAATACTTATTTTCTCATATCTATAATATGGTATATCCATCATGTGCATCTGATATGCATCCATTCCAACTCAACCATATGCACATGTATGATGGATCAGGTCGAACTTTAAGATGATCCCATACGGAAAAAACATCACACACCTTCGTCAAAGCTCTAGGATATAGCAAATAGATTACACACTCTGGACAAGCTCGACGACAACTTCAAAAAGAAAATCCATTACATTTACTACCCTAGTTTTAAGGAAACAACATCTAACATACGTAACATTCTCCACCTAAACTATAAGACATTGGCGTAAGGCAAATACATTAACCACCCTAGGAAAAAAAACTAAAAGACACAAGACGGCTTGATCTGTTACAACGTACAACTCTAAATGAAACATACACAACATTTCACGAACAGGGTATAGAATAAGAACAAATGAACGGCAAGTATTTTCTTTCCTGCACCAAGCTCTGGCAGTACTCTATACAAAACGAGAAATATATGCAAATTTTAGGTAGCAAACACCTTGTAAATACATGTACAATAGAAGTGGTCATCAATGAAAGGTGACCTCTTAATAAAGGTTGATTTTGTCTGGACTATTAGTTTTACTAAATTGAGAGAAGTGGTCGCCTAGCACAGTTGACAGCTCAATACAGGTGTTCTCTTAAGCAAGTTTGACTAATTCTGAACATAAAATACATTGTTAAGTTTGGCCAAGGACGTCTTTGTAAGTCCTTGGGTTGGCTAAACCCAAGGAAATACTAAATTGCACGTCAAATATAGCGGCACATTCTCTACTGATGTAATCGTACAAAATAAAATTTACTGAACACATTGTCTAATCCCAAACAAAATACCCAAATACACAATAAAAACAAATCATTCCATATTAATAGTTATAGTACAACCCTAAACATAAAATACACTATACAACTTGAAAAATTTCAAGGACAGTACGTTCCCTACCAAAGCTCAATAGAAAAATACATACTGTACACCTTTGTTAACATTCCCTAGAAATCAAACACTAGAAAGGAACAGTACATTCCCTACCAAAGCTACATACACCTTGGCTACCATTCCCTAGAATTGAATACTACAAAAACAACACAATACTCAAGATTTAGTTAAGCCCTAAATGACTTGTGCATTCTCTACTTTAGACAAGCTCTATGCCAACATCATACGTTGGTAACGATCAAGATCTAGTGGTAAACAACAAATACACAAAGCGACGTGGTCAAGCACTAGGGCGCCTCTAGACAACAAATAATACATCATCAAACGAAGCTTGCGACAAAAAGCTCGATGTGAGAGAAATTACGTAATGTATCGTCTTTGTCAAATAATAAACATTCTTGACATATGACATTATATGCCTCTATTGTGCTGCACAAACCTCTGGTTTGTTAAGGTATCTTATACTTTAGCTCATTTTAGACAAGGATAGAGCGCTTGTTATATTATTTAAATTTGGAAACAAAATCAGTACTATAAAATCACTATACTGCATTCAAATGGATAATTAATACAGAGCATAAATTAAAGTTTGTTGCAGAGATATGTAAAAATTAATTTGTATCTCCATCCCTATACATGCACAGGTATATGTAGTACTATATTAAAGTTACATGTACTTCGTTACAACGATGCCATTGTAGCAGAAGAAAATATATCTTGTTGACTAGGTCTTCTCAAATTTCTGCATTTAAAACCAATTTAGACACACTACACGTTTCCTTTTTCTAATTACAATTGGATTTATGTCCTAATTTTTGAAAATTTCAAAATCTTCCAAAAAGTACAATCCATTTAACAAATAATTCTTTTTTCATAACCAATGGATCTTCGATCTTAATTACATACAAGTAGATTACGTTTGACAGCGTAAAAATGACAAAATATGAGCTTGAATGAATATTTCTAATGATATTTAACGATAAATACCAACAAAAAGGAAAGTAAATTTGGGTAAAGCTATTTAGAGACGAGATTTAAGACTTGTGTTTGGCCAGTTGTCAAACTCGTGTCAGATTGCAGTAAGTACACTTAGACAGCACAGTACACATCGCCAAGACGAGAGCTATAGCGCAGTATTAATGATGTCTCCCCTTGATCAAACAGAAAGGAGAAGTGTTTTGGAGAGATCTGACATGTAACGAGATTCGGTTTGTATGATCTACATGCCGCACATAATGGTCGCAGTAACAGCTTTATTTTTGTGACACCTCCTTTTCAATTTAGATTTTGTTGATCCAGAAGATATCCAGATCTTTCAATAGACTTAGTGGAATAATCATGATTTATCTCCTGATCGTACCGATAATATATTCATGGCCATTGTGCACGCCAAGCACCGCGCTATAAATTTGTCGTGCAATGAATACAATACCCGAAATGGCGTTCAAGACAAGAGTATGGTATAAAATCATAGAATTCAGCGAAGCGAAATGCTCGTATTGCGGCGGTTCCAAACATGGTCCCGAGAATGCTCCCAGGACTAGCTGCTGGGTTGGTCATTGATAAAAAACGACCGTAAATAAAATCTTATCATAAAGAAATGATACACCATAAAGAGAAAGATAAAGTTGAATAGGACTTAATCTTTTTATATCATTTAAACAGCAGGAAACATCGTTCCCTTCGGGATGCACACAAAGGATTGAAAACTAACATACAGCGATAGAGCTATTGGAATTTCATGGACCATAAAACATGGGATTACATATTCAAATAGAATACACCTTTAAATGGTAGCCTCGTATTTTATTTCATTGCTTTCTCTGGCGTTTTAGTCCCAGTTATCATCCAGAAATAAGGAATCGCTTAGTCCCTAATAAAGCTAGACACCCACTGTTTAAGATATGATAAAACAAATGTCGGTTTTATACTTTTTTGATTACGTTACATATTTTGAAAGCTTCGCTTCCATTTCGCCTAAGGAACACACGAAGCCCATTTTTATCGACGAGAATTGATTGCGTACCGATGTTACATATACTAAGTTTCATTCAAACTGATTGTTCCAGTGTTTTTAAATCGATATATTGACACACTATCTCATCATCTGATCGATTACAGGACTGTTATTATACACACACACGACATGGGCAGGTAAGTGGGCAGAAACCAAACCCCAGACGCAATACAATGTAGTCCAAAAGACACTGAACTAAAACATATCAGCTTACTGAAGGACCGAATGTGGTAACTTTCGTAACGACAAAACTATTCTAACGTGCACGATGTGAAACAGAATAGTTTGAATGCTGCTGGTAAGATAGATATCACAAACATGTGCTGCTCGACTTACCGTATTCATCTGCTACCTATTTATTGTAATGCAATTTTTCTATTTCTTTCTTTTTTCATGTTTGCTGTGCTGTTGTATTTAACTTTCCATTAACTAATTATTTAATCTATGTATTCATTTATCTATTCATTGATTTTTTATTCATCTCGAAAAAATTTCTTTAAAAAACCCCCACAAAAACAAAAAACAAAAACAAAACAAAACAAACAAAAAGAAAAAGCATCCCCCCCAAAAAAAAGTACATGTACTTATTTTAACTCTCAGAACCAAAATCGCTATATACATGTATATTATCTACATGTATAAAGGACATCAATTCGACAAAAGCATGACTCATAAACTCGTAACATAAACTAGCAGTAAAAGAACATATACTTTCGATCAATGGGATATTCAATATGAAATAATATCATTGAAAAGATATCATTATGAACTTTCATTTAGCAAGACGATTCCTTCATTAAAACGACGTAACCCCTCCCCCTCCTCCTAAAGAAACCCCAAGCAAACAAAAACACCCCCCCCCCTCAAAAAAAAAAAAAAGAAAGTAAAACGAAAACAAATACTAAATAAAAACAAATACAATGAGAAATTAAAACAGAGAAAACGTGAAACAATATTCACAGGCTTAGTGTACGAAGGGTATGTAGATATTATTAGCACAGATGTGTCAAACAAAGGTTTTATTAGGGAAAACCGTTTTTGCCGAAATTTTACCATATTTATGACAAAAATGACTGCGACGACTTATAAACTTTGTGATAGTACCGAACAATCGACTAATGCAAATTCTGAAGTTCGCTTTGGCAACGCTTGTTCAAATATAAATTGAATTGGAATACATGTATATCAATGCTGTATATCTGTCTGCATACCATTATTAACACACTTTCACCGGCAGCTGATCACCAGTTTTATGCCAAGCCAAATTAGAAGAAAAGCGATCAGTAAATGACATTTCATGGAAGGATTGTCTGACATTCAATTCATTTTACTTTCCATTACGTCCATGCAAATCCTATCAAGGAAACCATTTTCACCATAAATCAACGATTGGTTTTGGACTAATTAAGTTTGAGTGATAAAAAAATTTGGCAAGCGGAATGAATGCAACAATGATACGACAGAGGGCAGAACAAAGGCAGTAAAAGATTTTACGAAATTTGAAGGAAGTGAAACTTAAATAAGTTACTACGCGCGTCTCAAACTCAAGAAACAAACATTATTCATGTATCTCAACCTAGATATATCGATATATGTCTATGATCTTAATTCAAACAAAGGTCGCAAACCGTCATTGCTATTTATACATATGCTTGCACGGTGTTATAATGTTAAGGTGGCAACATTTGGTCCATCTACTAAAAGATGTATCAGGATTAAAGCACGGGCGACAACTCGCTACATCAGGGAATTACCATCCCAACAAAGACGATTTCTTATATGCCGTAACAAGAAAACCATACATTGATTTCTTATCAGAAATGGATTTGATATCGCGATTGGAGACCTCTATAATGTCATTCTGAATTCTTATCATTTGAAAAGCATAAGTACTAATGCCAAACGTGAATTCACAAATCTTTTTCAAGTTTAATCTTATTTCAGAGTTCAAAGAGAAGATTTTGATATCATATTGAAAACTTATGTAATATGAGTTATAAATAATGACACAAGCAATTATATTCGTCTTGTAAAGGCAATATATAAAAGGCGCCCATTGAGTTGAAAACGACGAGGTTTAATTTAAAATTGTAACAAAAGGGTGTGTGATTTTTTTTTTTTTTTTTGGTTATACAGACTTTTGACAAGACGTTTCTGCTGTCAAAACGACATTAACTAAACGCAAAAGAGGATGTTTGTAAACTTGTAGATAATTCTCTACACTGAGAACATTTCCATTTACAGACAAAACATAAAGAACGGTTATACGTTTACTGACGGCGATATTTTTAGATCATTTAACATTGCGGCTCCAATAAATAAATACAAAATGGCATCGTTTGTTTTGAATTCTTCTTTAATGCTTCCATTATATGGTTTGTCTCCTTTTTTGTGAAAATGAAGGTTATTTGCTGCGATATCATATTCTTACTACTATGTCATGCTCCATTTTTCAAAGTCCATAAAAGTAGTGATCTCAGTCAGGTACCATTTTCTCTTTAATACTGTATGAGATGATGATAATTATCTACCTAATAACGTACGGGGGGAAAAAACTATATAGCTGTGCTAATACTTTGCATGGACTCGGAATAGCGAGGAATTGCTATGATTTATATATGAGCACAATATATAAATATATAAATTTATGTACATTTCGATACAAAAGTACAGAGGTACGGCAAACAATTAAAGACTGCCATTCTTTGTATGACTATTTTCTCAATCAAATAAAGACTTTCTGGGAAATATGATCAACTGCTGGTAAAATATACGTAGAAGTTAGTAAGGCAAACAAATTTGTGAATAACTTTTCAACTGTAAACATCTACGTGTGCAAACACACATTCGTTTTAATGACACATCGATGCAGAGATAATCGCAGTGAAGTATGTAAAATTTCGGCAATAATTTAATACTGACACGAGGGACTAAATATGTACGTATATCTTTATGTTTGATCATCGATCAGCTCTAGTCCTTCGTCAAAATGTCAACTGTATTTACTTTACAAGTTTTTCTTTATCTCGTTCGAGGTTCAGCGGGTTGTTAATTTGTTAAATGACAGATAGCCTAAAAATAACATCTACATGATGATGATGAAGAATTTTAAACCGGAAGATGCCTAGTCGTCTGGTGTGTCAAAACTTATGGGCAGTGGCAATGAAAACATGCACTAGTACAAATATATACTCTCACAGAACATTGGGATTAATTCAGAAATAATGACATGTATAAAACAATGACCTAATAATTATTCATTCAATGAAACTAAGCAAATCTCTAATAAACAACTTTTTTGTGATAAAAATCATTTTAATTTATGTTTGCATACCACTACTCATAACAATATACGTTAACGATATACGTTAATACCATCTGCGCACAAGGAGGTCAAAATGACTTAAATCAAAAATCCTATAAATTGTATTCATATAATGTAAAATACGGAAGTAACTGGTGTCACATGACTGTGGCACTAACAACAATGTACCACTGTGGACATTCACAGGCAATTTAACTAAAATGCCTATCATAATTTAATCAGTTGACTATAACAGGATGAGCTTCTTCTAATTTTAGAACATACATGTATATAACTTTCGATCACATCTTTGACATAAAGGTCGCTAGGATTATAGCTAAGCAGTTTCACACCAATCAGCTACATGTATTTGATTTTCTCGTATGACTTGAGGATATTTGAGCCTATGGAATGGACAGGTTGCCATGACTGTTGACGCTTTCTGTCCCTGTCACACGGTTAGTCCTCTCCAGGTATCGACACAATTGGAACGCTACTTAGAGCTGACGAACATGGACAGCTGCTCAATGGCGACGGCACTTTGACGAGCTACCCGTTCTCAAGTACCCTCTAAGACTCCCAATTAGAGGTAGGCTATATGACAAACTGCGGTCACAAGGTTACTGATGTTATCCAGAGTGTAGAGAAACATTTGAAGGACCACATCCGCTATGTCGGTATAAAACCTCTATAGCGAGTCTTAAATGGGATGTGTAGTGTTAAAACAGCTATAAAACACTTTAGAATTCAAACCTGAAATTTGGATCCATAAAGTGAAATAGTGTTTCAAATGCTATGCCTATCTGTTTCGGAATACTTTTAGTATCCACTTGTAGCCTGTGTTAAACACACTATATATTTTATTAGTTTTGTACAAAAATATACAATGTATATAGATATCAGACTTTTTAAAATTTCCTTTTTATTTTATTCTTTTATCTACCATCAGTTACACCATACCGAAGCCATATTACCAACCACCCAATAGTGCAAACCTTCGACCTTTAAACAAGTTAAACAGCCATCATGCAAATCGCCACGGCACGATAAATTACCATATTTAGCTACCAAAGATATAAACATCCTAATAACATACGGTAAACTGCTTTGAACACTTAATGATAGCGTGTTGTTGCCAGGGGGAGGTGAGCCGGTGCATAACGTTAACAACGTCCATCATTATGGCCATAAAATCAGAAGGGAAGTGATCAAACGAAGAAGTTATATTCACATCCTCTGTATCTATTGGTAATAATGCTTAATATTGATATAAGCCACACAATAGAAAATTAGTCCCGAGTGACTGTTTCTGGTTCATTCCACGCATGATTATAGATATACAAAAAACATGGACAGTTGTCTTGAGTGTGGCCTAACAATTGTAAGTTAACCAATCGATTCCAAAACATGGAATTCGTCAAAATCTCACTGAGCTACCAGCCATCCAATAGGCGATGATACTTCGGCATTTAGTCGAATATAGATTTGACAAATCATTTAGCGCGTACGGTGACTGGCTTTCATATACCCCCTGAACTACAATATCGTGCCCGATGTCATCAATAGGTCCGTTGACAATGCTGAAGACTTGATGATTGAAGCGAACTACGACAGGGAATTAGATATGATAGCATTAATTCACCTGCCGGGTCGAGGCTTTTAAATTTGTTCACCGATAGAAAATACATTAAAAGAAGCAACCGGGTGTTCCCGTGTCCGTAAAAACTGTGGGGCTATAGTATACACCAATTTATATCCTCAACGGGTGTTCCCAGTCCATCAGAACGAGTACAGATACCGCAATCGTGGCATTTGACCGACTTAACGTTACATGAGGTGAAAAATAATCTTAACTGCTGATGTTTAAAGAAAACTATAATTATAAGGATTCCTGGTGGTGGTAAGCGTTTATTGATGGAAGAATCTAGAGTATCCGGAGAAAATGATAAACTCATGACATGTACAATGATAGAACTTTCAAACAGACTCGACTGGGATTCGAACCGACGTATGACAAGAGGTGATGAAGTTTCAGTAAAGCGTTTGAGCCCATTTGATCATCGAGGGCATTCCACAATATGTTATAATATCTTTCGATTTTTAAGCAATCATCGAGAACAACTCAACACAAGTAACAAATATGGTATTGATGCTTTGATCTATTTCTTTTTCGACGAGGCTTTCTTGTTATTGAATAAAAATAAATGAAACAGTTCAGCCGTTATAAATTTGGTACGGGTTCTTTTGTATGAATTCTCTACAGGCAAATTAATACTGAAAACCGTTCTACATGTATTTAGTATAAATGGATGTTTTCTGCCAAGGCGTTGTGACAAAACTTGTTGAATGAATACAGCAATGACAGTGATGGAATCGACCCTAGCGCACAGCAATTGACTCGCAGCTCATCTGGAAAATCCGCACATAATGTCCGCTCAATACTCTGCCGTAGAACAGTCCGCCTTATTGAAGATCGAGTTTAATATTACACACCTCGAATTACACCTGCCTGCTTCTTATTATGATCTTCAAAACGTGAAGAAAAAGAAGGAAATTGTATTGTCATATTCATTCAAAATAAATCTTATTTGATTAAAAGCAGTAGCAGTTAATGTGAATTATCAATTCTCTAATAATACCATGGACATCAGTGGAGACAAGCATTAATTTGCTTGCGGTGAAAAGGAATGCAAACTCATTGATTTAATACATTAAGACCTTCGACATTCTATTTGTTCCCTCTCTGAAACGACCGATATCTTAATACACAGTTGACAATGACTTATGCAGTGTAGATCCATTATACTATTCTACGGTGACGTCTCACTCCGCATATCCCTATACTACTGCCATACTGGGCAAAACTGCAAGAAAGGACACATGCTGGAGAAATGTTTTATAATGAATCGTATTAGAAAGGCGTGTCAGTATTGTAGAAACGCTTTTGCAGTTATGGAAGGAATATATTACTTTAGTAGACCATTAAAGTGATTCATCTTCATAACGAATTTCTTTCATTGAAAACTCGGTGTTGATGGGGAATCCATCACGCATGTTTCCTGCTAGAGTACAACACCTCGTGTATTTGACCCTACATCCACAGTGGATTATTATGCCACCATAACAAGGGGAAAGTCTAATCTGCTACAGATGTAAGCTCTAACGACAGTAATAAAATTGTGTCTATCTTGTCGAACGTATGCTTGATTTAATGCTTCTAAGGGTTGTCAAGTACTTGACCATAATTTCTCATCATTACCATTTCTATATATGGAGAACAGAGAAATGTTCGCATATTTTACGACTGTCACAGACCTTTGTTCATCCGGGCGAACGCGGTAAATGTGGTAAAGTAATAAAATATTTTTTCTTTAAAATAGGAGAGATTTAGCGGCATAATCCGTGTGAAGACAAGCTTCCTTTATATCGTAAACGATGTCGAATTGAAGAAAAAACCGAGATATATTCAAACACTACTCTATAGATGTGTTCGCCAAATAAAACTCTATGACTCAAAAATTAATCACTTTTCTGTTAAAAGTTGTTTAACATTTTCATACAAAGAAAGAGTTATGTGTAAAACTCGTTATATTTTCACAAGGTCCACATTCCATCAAAGGAAATTAATTTTAATTTATTTAAGCAAGAAAGTGCTAAAGGCTAAATACCGAAACAACTCAAGCGAATAGATTTTATTACGGGTAAGATTTCGCATCAGCGGGTAAAAACATATCACTTTAATCAGACTATAAATTTTCTTACAACATGAATAGCGGGTATGACATTGTGGAAAGTCATTAGATATACCGTCTACATGGTTAATTGTCTGTAGCATCCATAATGCAGTACCCAGGCATTCGAGACAACCCTGCCCTATGTGATGCCCAGTCACCCATGAAGTGCCGTCAAAATCCATTTCTGCACCAAACCATAATTGCACATGACATGCAAACTTTAATGACATAAAGAATCAATATCTCACCAAAGCAAAATAACAAATGGCTTTTTTCTCCCTAAAGACCACAATGTTACATAGTTACTATAAAGAGATGTCTTGTGTCACTTAAATAAGGAAATTCGCACTAATTCAGCAGCTGAAAATCTATATAACTTGGAATAATTACCACCATCTTGAGCCCCTAAAGAAACAAACCTTAACTCCAAAAATTACATTTCCTAATTATAGTAAGTCACTGGGTAATTATCGCTACGAATTGGTCTATGTACAGTATAACTACAGTACCAGGGAAATGAATAATTCAGATCCCAGATTAGTTTATTCTGTCGATAATAAACCATCAAATCCAACCCTGGAATTATCTGCTAATCCGACAGATTGTTCCAATCCATAGCTCAATAGAATTCTTCCTCAACAAGTCATAAAACAAAAGTAGCTGCGACCTGACATGGCAATTATGCCATACAAGGGGAGTCGGGGCCTCATGAAAAGCTGTGTTATTGGCGAACAGGATGACAAAGGGCCATCGATGGCTAGAAATCAATTCCATTTCAATTTACGGAATTAACTGGACAATGGCATCAAGCGTGTATGGATATCCGAGGTTGATGCCATTGACATGCTAGAGGTATTGAAACTATATTATATGAGTACATAACAATGGTCCGAGACAGCTAATCGTCCTGTTTCCTGTCATAATTTCAAATCTAGGACATTTCTCATTGTCCTTTTAAAAAACCATCTGAAATTATCTGAAAAAAAATAATTGTGGAATTATCCCCTTTTCATGAATTAAAAGCACGATTTCTAAAAATAAATTTCCTAATCTGTTTTGATGAAGCAATTCACAAAGTAAGACAACTAATTTTAAAAAGATGTCGAGCAGTGCCTTTAATTATTTCTTTAATGTGTAGATTGAAATTTAAACGCTTTTTCTGTTGACTAATATGGCATAATGGTAATATGACAACACAATCAAGTTTTCAATTACTATTGCCGTTTAATGTCACTTTCGATGAATGAAGCGTAGTTTGCGGAGTTTTCTGTCGTAATCGTAAGTGAAAGCGAAATGATTGTGATATATAGATCTCGTTGACTACACCTAACCTACTGGCCGATATGCAGCACTGAATATTCATGCTGATTGTATTTGATAGTTTGATGTATTTGTCTAACACACTGATGAAAGCTGTGGTTTTCATTCAGGTAAATTGATGAATTTCGACTAGGAGATCGTGACAGACTAATCGTGATTGATATCAAATCTTAACAAAGGTATTTGGCGACGAATAACTGAGATATTTATTTGGATTTCATTCATTCTCTGTAAACTACGATGAGACATCTGATAATGAAATAAGATTACAATGAATCTCACACACTTCAAACTTGATAGAACTACACTGTAGAGCCGCGCCTCTCATCTCCCTCGAGTTCGATCCCTGATCAGGGCAATTTTTTTAGTATGCAAGTGTGCCAGTCACAGGTTAGGTTCCTTTTTAATTTTGAGTACTCGGGCAGCGCCAATTACACGCTAGCTGCTTCCATAGAACTTATTATTAGAAGGGCAATAATAATTATCGCACTGCATTCAACAATAACAAATACGTATGTCAAACACGTCTCAGTAAAATTTCATTAACTTCGCAATGTTTAATTTTCTGCACAGTGCAGTATGATGGACACAAGAGAGAACTGAAACCAGGATATACATGTATCTCGAAGAGAGAGAGAGAGAGAGATTCATTCAAAAGCCACCTTTAAAGTGGGCTTATCCATTTTCCATTTAACTTCTCATAATCATGTCACAAATGAAACTTGCACTGTAGTCAATTCAGGCGTTATTCAAAAAGTTCTAGACTTCAAAGTTATTTACAATTTATATTCTAATCAAACATGTAACTGGACAAACCAAAATGGCAAACTGAAATAATACAAATTAAAAGTGAATTTGTACTCTTAAGTTTAAACAATGATTCTGTTCATTTAATTATTAATATCTAATCTGGAGTGTAATGTTTATTAGTAATAAAAAAATTGACAGTCATGAAGCCTCCCACTGTGTTACCTTGACTTTTAACCTTTGACTATAGTATTATTTCTGTTTGTGAAATTTTTGATTGGTAGGTTGAAGACCTTTAGAATCATCGCATCAAAGAGTTAAAATGCCAACCGACAGATAAACAAACTATTCCGCTATCAGTGCAGGTCCTTACTATATTAAATTTCACGACAGATTAATTATGTCCATACAAAATTTATATAATAGCATAGGTTCCATTCAAGGTAAGAAGGAAGCAAACCTGAGTTATACCGGTGAATATCCGGATCATGCATTCAATATGCATTGTATGTCGCCGACCTGAGGAAGCTTTAAAGAGGAATTTACATGATGGAATCTTTTGTTGCCTGTCTGGCCGAACATCCCCCCCCCCCCAATTCCAACAAAGAAAAAAATACAACAACAATAGTAGGAACCTTGAGTATTTCATCCACATAAAGTTTCATCAAATTCCCTCAGCCCTTCTGGAGAAACTGGACATGACTCAAATAAGTAAGTTTATAACAAACAGACAACTTTTAATTATACATGTAATCCTGTCAGAGCAAGTTCTCAGGTGAAACAGATTTATATCGACTGTTCATTAGACCCTCGACTTAATACGTATGAAATTATCTATCGTCTAGAAACCAAAATATTACAAAGCTCGTTCCTTTGAAATCAGTCGAGGATTTACGCAATGCATCCAACACAATCTTCAAATTGATTTCAAATGTTTTCAGGTTCACAGAGAAAGACCTGTAAAAATCGATATCTTTGTTTTAAAATCCAAAATAAATAATGCGCGACCCCTCGAATGGTTCTTTATTTTCACTAGACACAATAAGCCCTCTAGTGACCAGACTGAGTAGTTTATTACTACTGATGAATGACACATAGTCAATACTCGACCAGCAAGAGATAAACGATGATATAACATTAAGTGTATAATCTTCCAAGAGACCAGGGAAGCAAGTTGAAGATCAGATTGTGCCTACTCCTGTGCCTGCACGAACATTCCTCTGTTGCCAAGATAAATAGCTCCATAAGTTATAAAGTCTGCGATCAATGACGCCACTGACCGAGGCAGATCTCTTACCACCACAGTTAAGGTAAGACTCGCAGTAAAGAAACCGAGGATGACAACAGTGTGTACACAAATAAATCCGTTTTTTCTTGATGTATGCAGGAGTTTACAGTATATGGAAAGAGTCGGATGACATGTCATGTGCCGGCAGGAGATGCCAATGTTAGACACTTCTGCTGGATTTATTCATAGAAAAACGCCGGAAATTTTCAGTAATAATGAAATCAATACCATGACACAGGTCATTAAACATTTCCTTAACGTACGGCCGAAGTATTTTTAATCCTCATATGTTCATTATTAATACTTTGGTAAAAGCTGAAGCCATGAAAGTGCATGAATACACGGACGAGATCTGGTTCACGATTTATGCATCAACATCACGATACCCTACATTAAACTATGTTTCTTTGTTTCTAGACTAGCTGTTGTTGATCATCTAAAACCTTCATCGATATAGATCTAGAACATGCAACAACCGACGCAGCTAGCGACCGGCTGCGCTATCCTACTAGATAACATGCGACAATACCATCACGAAATAAACGAAAGGTTAATCAAAGATGAGGCGTATATATGGTTTACACGTGTGTGTGTGTGTGTGTGTGTGTGTGTGTGTGTGTGTGTGTGTGTGTATGTGTGTGTGTAAATGAATAAATCAATATCTATAAACACAAAGAAAAAAAAATATATTACGTATATACAACAACTTTCGCTATTCAAGTGAAGGTCAATGCCTGTCACTTTAGAAATAAATGTCAAATATAAAAGCACAAGAAGTAAAAATGACTCTTAAATATTCAATTATCAAAATTTCAGGGTAATCTGTTTCTTCTCCAGGAAAAAAAGTACACGAACACAAATGATAATTTAATAGTAAAATCTAGTGTAATCATTTGACTCAATTAGTCACAAGCGAGCATTGAGTTAACCAATCAAAAAACTAGATCAAAATGTTGCAGTATCACAATGCATATGCACAACAAAATGTACAAAAATGCTGAAAACTAACATATATATGGTCAAACCCTAATCTACACTAAAACTGATTCTATATCAGACTGTGGCCCCGACATTTCTCAGAGGAGGAGAAACACGTTATCAAGGACTGACTTCTAATTCCCTCATAAATCACAAAAGCCAATATGTGGACTTAACTATAATCCTATAACTTCGTCTTTATCAACAGCATTACAAAATCAGACACGAAAATCAAATCAAAACCACATTGCGCTTATATCATCATGGTAATAAAGACTAGGACGAGTAGCTGACAACGGAGTGATTAAAGGCCCTTCTTGCAAAGGTATCACTATTTCTTTGAAGTTTAACACCGAATCTCAAAATAGTTTAACCACATATTGGCCATACTGGCTAAGTAAGGTCCACAGTTTTACTGTTTTACTTGCAAATAATCAAATTTCCATGAGAAGTAAGTCCAGATTTGTTTATGTTCCATGTTAATCATTCGTTATAGAACCGACCTCATCCTAACAAATCTTTTCCTGAAAATACCAATCTGGAAAATTACTATACTTGGTGTAGTAACCCCTCTCTCCGAATTGTGATATAGGCAACCTTTACAAATCCGTAGCAAATCTTCCTGATGGAAAATGACCGAAATCTAAATGTTTCGTACTCCAGCATACATGATCAAAAACCCCAACCCAAAATTGATAAAGAATAATTTTACAAAATATGGTATCAAGAAAGCACTTAAAAATGCAAAATAGGGTTCCTATTTATGTTATGTTTATGAGAATATCAGTAGACACTGGTTTTCTTGAAGGATTACATGTACATGTATATGTAAATGCATTCTGAACTTCTTTTCTTTAATCACAAAAAATTAAGTATAATGATTAAAGTCCAGAGATTTGTTTACTAATATTAAGAAAATCTTTAAAAATGACACAGCTCCTTTAAAGGTGAATATATGACAATGTGAAGATTTTTTTTTTTCGAAGTTCGGGTCCAAGTTAGATTTCAATCATTAAATTTTACGAAAGACCATTATAGGCGAAAGTGTCATTCAAGGAGACATGATTCAGACAAAAATTAAACTCTTGAGGTCATTCTTTATTATGACCTGGAAGAAAATATCCATACACTTTTTCTGTGTTTAAAATATTATAATTCCAATTGAAATTGACGGAAAACTACAAAATTTGAACTTGTACAAGGTTTTTCAAGAATGACAGTGTTATTTACCAATGTATATCCTGATAAATGCAGAGAAGTCTGGGAATATATAAGCGTGACCTTATGTGCATTTGTCAAGTAAACAACTAAAGTACGAACTTCTATTTCACAAATTTTAAGAGAAATGAAAAATTATATTATAACAAAAATTAAAAGTTGATACAGAAACATGTGACACAAGGAACAGATTCAATGTAAATCGATTCAGTAAACAATGAAGGTTTTTGAAAACTAATCCAGATAAATATTTCCACTTTTTCACAGTAACGGTATTCATTATCTAGGCTTTTACTACATACTAAAATACAGCGTTAATTACAACATACATGTATATACCCATATCTATAAAGTGCAATGGATGCACATTTCACCAAATGATATTTCTTTAGGGAAACTCAGGGTTGAACTGTGAAAGTCCAAACTATTTTGCAGATCAAACTAATTATCAAATTAATCTACGTAAAGAGCCAAAAGCCAAAGGTACAGGGATGTGCATGGGGAAAATTCTCACTAGTTTTCATACAAATTAGAAAAATATCTGGGATATGTGCTTAGTAACCTTGACCTTGAGTGATCTTTGTTCTAATGTCCCTGTACCAAGGAAATTTGTGTGAAAAATGAAAAAATTTTGTTCAACGATTTAGGAAGTATCAGCTCTGATGGACAGACACACAGACAGACACAGCTACAACTATATGGTACCCTTAGATTCTTCAGGTAGCTTATAAAAAAAATACCACAGTTTTGAAGCGACTATTTCAGTCAGCAACAGAGCACTAACTTTATCTGTCATTTTTCACACAAATTTCCTTGGTACAGGGACATTAGAACAAAGATCACTCAAGGTCAAGGTTACTAAGCACATATCCCAGATATGTGCTTAAAGTAAAAATGAACCAAATTTTAATTTTGTAATTTTGTGAGTTTTGGTGGAAGTTTGTTAAATGAGTATAGAAAGGTTGTGATGACCCGCTGGAATAATGTACACATTTTCTTACACACTGTTCTTCATTTGTGCTTAGTTTGTTGGAAAGCTGTTCATTGGTGTAAGAGATTTAATAACAAATACATCCATACAGACAGTCCCACAGACAAACAGTAAGGGACTACTACAACCAATCATATAAAACTGTATTATAGATGCCAAACAACTAGAACACTAACTAGACTAAAATATTATAGACTTAAAGTAGGAATGAGGCATTACTGAGTGAAATAAATGAACATTTTAAAAACACATCAATGTCATATCCAAGTCAGCCGTATCAATGATACATGATACATCAATATTGATGATATCCCATGAATTTATATACATATATATATGTATTCAGGAATGAGTATCTTATTGCTAGACTTCAAGGAAAATGAAGCTGGCATATCATGTGCAAATTCCATAAACTTCCAATAACTTTTTGTTCATGGAATGCGTACATGACATGCTATCTTGATTTCAATGAATACAGACAATAAGACATTCATTTTGTTTCCATTGATGCGTATTCCTGCAAATGATACTTTATGATGCCATAGCTGAATTTTCACATCGATATTGCTATCTCTAATAAATATGAACTGTACACTGACACACTGACAATGTGATAAATTCTCCCAACTTTATTTAATAGCTAAATTGAGCCAAAGGTTCAAGTAAACTATTGTCAAAGTGTCTTGTTAGTCGTCAATCTATCTATCATCTGTCCAGGTAAACTATTGTCAAAGTGTATTGTTAGTCGTCACTCTATCCATCATCTGTCCAGGTAAACTATTGTTAATGTGTGTTATTAGTCATCAATCTATCCATCATCCGTCCAGGTAAACTATTTCAAAGTGTGTTGTTAGTCATCAATCTATCCAACGTCTGTCCAAGTAAACTATTGTCAAAGTGTGTTGTTAGTCATCAATCTATCAATCACCTATCCAGGTAAACTATTTCAAAGTGTGTCATTAGTCATCAATCTATCCAATGTCTGTCCAAGTAAACTATTGTCAAAGTGTGTTGTTAGTCATCAATCTATCCAACGTCTGTCCAAGTAAACTATTGTCAAAGTGTGTTGTTAATCTATCCAACGTCTGTCCAAGTAAACTATTGTCAAAGTGTGTTGTTAATCATCAATCTATCCATCGTCGTCCAGGTAAACAATTGCCAAAGTGTTTTATAGTCATCAATCTATCCAACGTCTGTCCAAGTGAACTATTGTCAAAGTGTGTTGTTAGTAATCAATCTATCCAACGTCTGTCAAAGTAAACTATCTTCATCATCTATCCAGGCAGTCAT